>JAUMHL010000011.1:12378198-12407345 GCA_032362345.1 Sandelia bainsii
CTCCTGATTAATTTGTCCAGTCTGTTAGTGTCTGTCACCTTCAAGCTGCTGCCCCAGCAGACCACAGCAAAGAAAATTTCACAAGCCAATAAAAATTTAACCTGCAGTTGGTACTAGTAGGATTTTCTAGGGTCCCATTAATGTCTGTAAAACATTTTGTTGGCAAGCACTAAGAGTGCTTTCACACCTACATGCTTTGAGTCTAACTCAAGTTCATCTTCCCTCTTCGTTTGTTTTGTCTGGTATGAACAAAGTAATCATACTGAAGTGTGGACCAAAACAACCGTCCTGAGACCCCCAAAACAGGTCGTCTTGATCCGAATCATCTAGCAAACTCTGGTGCAGTCCTCGTGGTGAGAAAGCCTACTGAACCAAAATAGGACCATAAGCTATGAATCGCATAATTTGAGGACATTTGATTATATGTAGATTTTAATTTATATGATTTGTACATGCAAAGCATGCTGGAGGATGAATCGCGGACTAACATGGAGTAGTGAGGATGTGCAGTGCCTCAACATCTGGTCGTATGACTGTGCAAGTGATGTATTAAACACTCACAAGGGGGACGACCAGCCCACCGTAACATACATATGACAAATATGACCAAAAACTGTGAGTTATGTCTTTTTGCAGCTAGCTAGTGCAGCTTGCGAGATACCTGCGGCCAGCCTTAGCGAAATACCCTAGCTGTGAATTTCACCTTTGCTGTTTGTATTTGAACCACAGAGGGATGAAGCCAGTTTAAATGAAATTGATTTGTTCCTCTCTTATTGACTTGAATCATGTCCTTCCCTTGTCCTTTCTTTTTCTTTAACCTTTTTTATTCCAGTTTCACCTCTTTTCATCCTGTCTGTCATTCCTTCTCAGCTTTCTCCCTGTCTTTTTTCATGCTACTTTCCTTCCTTTTATCCTCCCTTTGCTTGCCTCCTCTGTCCTTCGCCCTAAGATGAGAACTATTGATTTTACACACCTTGCTGAAATTGCGTAAAATACACACACACACACACACACACACACACACACACACACACCACTACTCTGTTTGTCTCTCATACACACACAGACACACAGTGGTGCAGTGAGACAGCAAGGCTGACAATAGGTGGCTGTCACAGTGATTGATGGCACTGATTATATGTTAATAATGAAATAAACATTAAAAAAGCACATTCAGTAAAGCTTTTCATTAATGAACCAACCACGTTACTATCTATATCTATCTAGCTTCTATCTATGGTGGAAGATGGAGAAAAAGATGGAAGTCAAAATTAGGGTCAAGTGAGAAAGACTTCTTCTGAGAGAGAAACAGCAAGAGAAAGAAAGCTACATTCATTATTTAATACTGCTTTTGATAAATACAGACTGAAACAGGGTGGCATGGTGGCATTCTCTCCAGTTGGCAGTGTCGCCTCACAGCTAGAAAGACAGTAACAACAGTAGTTGTTAGGGGCAGTTAACATTTTTATTTTTGTAAGCATCCGCACTTTTGTATTATTTTCATGCCATAATTTTAACTATGTCCGTCTGCCATTTGGCTGATTTAGAGCTGATTATTTTAACATAGACTATGATTTTTCCCTAAACCTAACCAAGTTGGCTTTGTCTTAATTATATTAAGGTCAGATGATAAAACAGTTTTATTTATTAGAAAGCACAGATGCTGTAGTTACTGGTGTCCATGCTGACAGTTCATCTCCTAGTAATGGTGCATCTCAGAGGTTTAAAACTTAGACAATATCTTCACAAATATGTCCAATAATGTTTTTTCTCTCAAAATTGAGGAATATGCAAATACTTGCATCATAAATATAGTTAAAATGCATATTTTCCTAATTAAAAGGTGTATAAAAATATTCAAAAAGTGAAATCTTTACACAAAACCGTGACTGTTACAAACAAAATTAAAATGATACATACTAGATATGTAATTTTGAATAATTATCATTGTATTTCCTTTTCAAATGAATATTAGCCATACTGTAAATCTCATAAAGATGAAAATAAATATACCATGTATGATTATATAATTCACAGTTGTGGTTTGTTTCACTTGATAAACAAATAGGGCTTGCATTACCTTGACTACACAATAACCCAGCAGGGGGTTTGACTTTCACATCAGCAGTTAAAAGAAAAGTTGAAAAAGTTTTGAGAGGAGAGAGAGAGAAAGAAATTGAGTATTTGGGTAAAAACAGAAAGCAGGACACAACGGTAACCGACGGCAACCATCATCAATCAGAGTTTGAAGACATTGCTGCTGGCAAAGACGACAGGAACAGAGAGAGAGGGTAGCATCAGGATAAAGATGTAAATGCTAAAAAAGAATGAGTTAAATATAAAGAAGAGGGAGAGAGCGAGAGATGGGTAATGTTTTTAGCCTTTTTTGTGAAGATGGCAGGAAAAGAAGTGAGAGAAAAGATGATGAGAGAGCGACATAGGAAGAGAATAAAAACAGAAGAGAGAGAGAGAGAGAGTTGTTTTTGGCCGATTTAGCTGTTTTAAAACAGGAATTAGGACAATGACTAGTCACCTTGAGACCTGTTCTCTCTCTTACTCTCTCTCTGTCTCTTTGTGTATCTTTTCGTTCTGTCTTTCTGTTCTTGTATCTGTTTTCTCATCTCTTAGTGTCCAGTCAGTCGAAAATTTTCTTTCTAGTTGTTCTGTCTTTGTAGTTGTTTTGCTTCCCTTACATTATATCATTCACTATTCATTGTCATAATATAGCCAGTTTAATATCTCATATAGTGTCTTTGCATGTCTTTGTTGACACTTTGTGTGTCTTTGTTGCTATCTATTTGTAGTTATTTGGAATGTAGCTTTGAATGTCTTTATAATTTCCTCTGTAGTAGTTTTGTCTCTGATGTTAATTTGTATCTATGTCGTTGTTTTGTTTCCCTTTGTAGTTTTGTAGCCTTTCTGTGTCGCTCTGGAGCTGTATTGTGTCTCTTTGTAGCAGTTTTGTATCTCTTTGTAGTTATTTTGCAGTCATTTTACTTCCTGTTTTGTGTTGTATCTCTCTGTAGCCTCTTTGTGTCTCTTTGTAGTCATTTGTAGCCCATTTTGTATATCTTTATAGTACTTTTAGTGTCTCTTGTTGTTCTTTTTTTAACATCCCAAAAATATGTAAACAGTCACTTGAAAGACCGGACTCTGGACCAGGCTCCTGGGCCTCAAGTACTGTAGAGTTATACAGTTATATAGTACAAAGAAAATCAATAAAAATTGAATATTATGGTCGGAACTATTGCAGGATTGTTGTGATGAACTGCATCAGTTTTACCTATGTACCTAGTAAACTGTCAACTTATTGTATTTCCAACGTCCACTGTGGTCTCATGACTGACTGCAAACCATGCAGCTGCTCTTCTGTGGAGCAATTTACACTCCACATTATACTACACAGCTAAAACGGTAACTTTCTTAACTGAAGGCTCTTTGGCTCTTCAGAAGTCAGCATATAGGTAAGATGATTTAAAATTGCACAACACTGCAAATTTGTATGTCAAGCGTCACCAAGGTTGGATTCTACATTAAATTTAATGTAGAGTTACGTTGTTTCTGTGAGTTAATTGTACTAACACAGTCAAAATGACATTTTGTTATTACAAACTATCTCAATATAATCTTTTTTAAGTCTTTCTTTTCCTTATCCCCTTGTCATTATCCCCAATCATTTCTCTTTTCCTCCCCTTTTCTCTGTCCGTCTCTCTCTCTCCCCCATCCTCCTCTAAACTCTGTTCTTTCTGGATGAGCAGGTTTTATGAGCAGAGTGATAAAGAGAAAGGGGGATGAAGGGCAGAGAGGGAAGGAGAGGTGGAGGACAGAGGGGGGACAGAGGGAAAAAAAAGACGAGAGAAAGAGACAGGGACAGAAAGAAATGGAAACACGAATGAGTTTTACCTTTATTACACCAGACTGGATATTGCCCAAGAACATTTTTATGGCACAAATATGTCTGTCCTTTTTCTGTCTCAAGGTTTTTTCTGATTTGAAACTCTGAAACTGATTTGTAAAAGATAAACAACAGACCATGCATCCATGCCATCACTTGAAATGGATATTTTGGTTTAAGAATGTATTCTTCTTATCAAGACTATCAGGACTATTTTCCTAATGAAATAAACAAAGATTTGCAGAAGAGGAGGCGAAGAGCAGTCAGTAGATATTAGGACATTAATGTCATGTAAAAGTCACTTCTGTATTTGTCACATGGATTAAAAAAGTGTGTATATAATTCATAATTATATTTCACAGAATATATCACTATTGTGATATTACACCTTCATTAACCTCTGCTGAGAAACCCTGGGAATGGGAAGGTTTTTTTTGGCTCCAGTAAATTAAACAGCACATTGATACCGAATCAATTTGATGCATCAATTTGATGCTTTACTGTTCACAGTAAACTAATACAACCAGACATTAAAGATTTAGCTACCTTTGTACTTGCTGTGTGGTAATACCTCTTGACATTTGACAAATATTTATCATCTTCTCAGGGATTGTTGGGGCACCTAACCTCAAATACAATCATTATTAAAGAAACAGTCTTTTGTAACCGCCTTTGGCAGTGTGACATCAGTTGTCAGCACTTTGCAAAACTGTTACAAATCACTAAATTAAAATAGTTTCCAGATGTGACATTGCTTCTATCAAAGAATATGAGGTTGTACAAAAACAAAAACTTGGTTATGGTTAGGAAAACATAAAACTATAATATGCAACCACTGAGAAAGAAGCTAGCCCCATAATAAGACTCCAAATCAATTCCCTCCAGTCCACCCAGCACTTCTGATATTAGTCTTGATAAAATTACAATAAATAAAAAGCTACAAAACGTAGTTGTCAAGCAGACATAACTGACCTTCCCTGTAGCAGAGAATATCTCTGCACTGCTGTCAGGCTATTCAATGAATCTGGAATTGGCAGCATCTCTTCATTCATTCCTTCCAGTCAAGTTTTGGAACAAATTTCTACTAGTAAAATATTAGATCTAAGTTACGTACTGTAGCTTTAACTCTAGGGAAGCTCTGTCAACACAACCATGTGGGTGAGGGTGTGTTAAAAAGAAACACACAGCGGTCACTGTATATCTTTCACCTGTCACCTGTGTCAATGTCCAACATTAAGGTTAAGATTCATAATGTACATGTTATGTATACACACAAAAAGATAAATCACAGCCAAATAGTTGCATAACTAATTTGCATTCCCCAAGAAATCAGAATATGTTGTAAAAGTCACTTCATTTGTCACTTGAATTGAACCAGTGTGGTATAAAAAAAGAAATAAAATATATATATATATATATATATATTTAAGTAGTGATCATTTCATGAAAATAACATTTTCAAATTTTTTTGTGACACTTCACTGGGAGGAACATCATTATTTAACGAACAAATTACATTACATTGATATTGCATTATTTCACGATTGACAAAACCATTTTCCACCTCATGTGAGCGTAAAACAAGAGGAGATTTTTATTGAATATTTGGCATGTCCATTGAGTTGTAATTTAGCTGAAAAAAAAAGCTCCTTGTATGGAAATGAAGCGTCACAATCAGCCTGTCCAGCCTCGAGATGCTCGCATTGCAGTTTGACACTTGGTAATTGTGTTGTTGAATTAGATTCTTAAAGAACACAACTTGAGCCACCATCGTCAACATCATCGCTGGAGGTACCACCGACGATGATGGGCAACGGCACACACACAAACACGTGTCATTTCAGAATTACTGTACTGTATACATCACACGCACAAACTTGCTCACATGCAAGCAATGTCATCTACTACTCGCACACACACACACACACACACACACACACACACACACACACAGTAATGAAAGCTGCGGGCTGTTGTGTGTGTGAGATGGATGGTTTGACTTTAAGCTTGTATAAATAAAAGCTAAATAAATCCTGATAGCCTCAAGTGATGGCTCAGATACAGCAGCAGTGTGTGCATGTGTGATGTTTGTATATAGAAACACAATAACTGAAGTGTGTGTGTGTGTGTGTGTGTTTATACGAGAGTTTGAGAAGACACACACACTCACCCAACCTGCAGCTATTTCTCATTCATGTTTTTGTCCCAAAGTGAAATTAAAAAAAGAAAATTATAAAAAGCCAGTAGACCAATGTCACCCACCACCAAAGTCTGAACTATTACACCCTCTCTTTATCTTTGTTTTTTTCATTGCAGTAACTTCTTTACCCTTTATGTCCCTTTCTTGTGTTTTTCTCTCTCCATCTCTTTTTCTTAACATTGATTTTGGTCATTTGCAGCACCACGTCTTTGTGTGCTTTCTTGGTTAAATATGTCAAGATGTGCAGGTTAAAGATTTCAGTATGAAGCCGAGCGAACAGGCCTCGGGTCGACAAATCAAGTTGCTAGCCTTCCAAAGCCACTCATCTAGTCTCACTATGAGTGTACATGCACAGCTATGCAGCAAGCTAAACAGACTTCCAGTAATGGCTGACGACAGCTAATTATATTTGAGGCTTTTACTGGAAGCAATTGTGCATCTGTGAAAACAGTTTTAGACAATAAATGACAAACCCATAAATCCCTACCTCCCCCCCAAGAGGTTTTCTGTTTCTGTACAATACTTCCACCTTTGCTTCTGACAAGTCATAATTCACACTTGTTAGTTAAATGTAAACATAGGATAAGATTATAAGTTACAAACCACTGATGCTTTTTCATTTTTCCTGCCAACAAAGATGCAACATCAGATTTAAAAAAAAAAGCTACATACAGTCTTTATTTTAACTACACAATGTGTTACAGAATTTCTGTGTCCTAAAAATTACATTAATTTCATGAATTAATGTAACAATTTGCAACTGCATTATTTTGCGGGACATCCATTTCATGTTGCAGAGCAACACTGTCTTCTCATTCAGCAGTATCTTCCAAAGTTTTTTCTTAAATATGTTCTTAAGAAAAAAGTCCTAAGAAAAATCTGTCAGATTCATGATGTGTTCTTAAACTGCAGATTTGCTTGTGCCTTTGTTCTTACGTATATTGATGAATCTGATTGTGTTTGTAAGTTGAAAAAGCGTTCTAGTTGCACAGACAGGATTTAACATAGAAATCAAAAAGGCAGGTTGAAAACTGTGCAGCGCCAAACACCAAACAGCAGAAAAACTTAAGCAGAGGCACCACTGCAGGAAGTGAGCAGCAAACGCCTCATATTTTGTAGCATCAGTAGTGGATATAAAATAACACACACACACAACTGATGAAGTAAAAAAAAAAAAAGTGTGATCTCAAATCTGAGAAAAAAAAAAAATCCCTTCTCTTCTGGCTTGCCCACAGTTATCTGAGATAGTCTGCTGTCTGGTGCCAGGAATGGGGCAGGATGCTGTGGTGGTGGCTGAGGGGCAATTTGCTCATCACATTTCATGGTGAATGGCTGAAGTGCTGGTGTAGTGTTCATTAGCTTTCAAACGAATTGTTTTTTAGAAGAAATTAATTAAGAAAGCTTTGTGAATGAGGCTGTATGTTCCTATGTAACTAAACTGCAACTACGATTACGTAATTGTGGGAAATGCAATGCACTGGATGGGCTATGTTCTGGTGCAACATACTTTTTGACTCAAGCGCTACATTTATTATTGGCAAGAGATTCACATGAATGTGATCAGGGTAGATAGTAGGTATATAAATCATGCAAATGTCACACTGGAGACTCCAGTTTGATTCCAGGGTCCAGTATGTGGTTGGGTTTAGGCAACAAAATCACTTTGATTAAGTTTAGAGAAAAACTATAGTTTTGTATAAAGGTGAACGCACACGTCTGAAGTCACCATTAAGTGTTTCTCTATTAAACTGCCCACAATCTTTCCCTAAACATAACCAAGTAGCTTGTGAGTGCCTAAACACAACCATAAAAAGTTTAACAGAGCTGAAATCAGTCAGTCAGTCAAACTGGTTGATTCTTTTGTGTTTTTTAACAAAAACACATTGTGAATGTTTTACTGATATGTTCAGTATCAGCATATTTGTGATGTCCATCCATCCATTATCTTAATGCTTTAATTCCACTGGATATGTTAATCACATTAATCCATCAGACTATGGACAATTTAGAATTATCAATTAACCTAACTGCACGTGTTTGGACGATGGGAGGAAGCCGGAGTACCCGGAGAACATGCAAACTCCACACAGGAAGGCATCTGGCCGACCAGTGGGTTCCAACCCAGGTCTTTATTGCTGTGAAGCAACAGTAGTAATCACTACACCACCATTCCTGTTTGTGACGTCATTTATGTTAATTATGAACTACATTTCTGTGTATTTACACGAGCACATACAGTCTCTCATGAGAGAAAAAAAAGCTGATGTAACCCACCTACTTCTCAAGTAACAAGTAAGTGGCCATGGCAGTTTGAAGAAATAACATGATCCTTGAAAACAGACTGGATGATTGGTGAACTCAGCTGGTCCTCTGGCCTATCAGACACAGGTTGAGCAAGGGAAGGGGAGTGACCAGGTGAGTGTGTGTGTGAGCAGTGAGAAACAAAAAATACAAATACAGTAAAGCAAAAAAACAACAACCATGGGGGATATGGACCATGATGAGGCTCATTATTTGAATGACCACAAAGATTCTTTCCAGTGTAAATACAGACATTTTCCTGGTCAAGACAGTCTCATCACATACTAACTGCACACTGAAATACAATATGTTGTGTAAAATACTGGTAAAACAGCTTATTTTGGTTCTTTCTTTGCTTCTGGGATTCTAAAGCTTAAAAGATATAGATTCAGTCTGTGAACAGTATTTTCAAACTGTGATCTCCTATTGTTCACTTTTTAAAAATCCAGGTAACTTTTATTAAACATACATCATTGTCAAGTGACACTGTACATCCTGCAGCCACCCTGGGAGTTTCCCTTCACTTATAAATGACATTATTTCCCCTCCCTGCTGTCACTTAGGTGGTTTTCAGTTTGATAAACACAAAAAGAAAGAAAGAAAGAAAGAATTTAACATAACCTCTCTAACGGGTATGATGAAAAGAGCAGACACTGATCTGTGGATGTGCATAGTCAATAATGACTAATCTCCATTCACTGCCACTGATTATTGTGAAATTTCAGAGACAGATAACTCAAATTTAGGGGTCATATACCACTAGAGAGAAACCTTAACATTATTTTACTTATGAGCAGATTAGATTTTGGCTGCAGATAAAAATGTAGTGACAGCTTTGAAGGAGCTGAACTCCTGAGCTCAGCATGATGTCGCCGGTTTCACAACTTGGAATCTGTGTGCACAAACGTGTTTAGGTTAATATGTCAACAGCAGTTACACAAAATTTATATAATTAATGAAGTTACTGCTGCTCTGCCACATGTGTAAATTGCACACAACTCTTCTCAGTTTGGAGAGGCTGGATCCTGCTGCTGTGAGACGGCTGCAGATGTTTAATAAAGTCAAAGACAATACATTTGTTTGGTCAGTGTGACTAAGACAGTGTCTGAAAACCACAATGTTCAACACAAAACTGTGACAGTTTCCAACTGATACTGAACGAGACAGAGCTGATCCACGTTGCACTTTTCACACTCCAGACCAATTTAACCTCGAGCCAGACTCCTACACATATCAGAGCTTGTTGGCAGGCTGACAACTACGCAGGGGATAGCACTGTCAACTTTGGGCTAATCGTAGTGGCCTAATGGCAGCTACCAGAAGAAAAAGTGTCACATGGGCAGCACTAGCCTCATGATTGGATCCGGCAAAATCAAGACCAAATTTCAAGACCAAGAAATGTGAATTTTAATGTGAGGGCCCCCTAGTCAACCACCTAGTTTGCCTATGACACCAGGCGGCTCTACTCTCTAAAGTTCGTTTTTCAATATTAAGTTGCGAGGTCTAGCTAGAAACTGGCAAAGTCAGAATAGACTAGAACATAGTGTTCACACAGTTAATGTCACAGTGGACAAAGAAAAGCAGAAACTCTTCACGCTAGTGCAGCTTGAACCAGGGGATGTTGCAGATTTACAGTATCTTCTGTCTATTGACTGACTAATTGTTTCGGCTCTTTCACAGTTATTGACTTGTGTTATTTGTTGCCGATTGGCCCACAGCAGTGTGACATCATTCACAGAAGTGAGGGCAGATCTTCTGTTCCCTTGTCTTTCCCTGCAGCTGCTGCAGCTCTTTACTCCACAGAGAAAATCTATACCAACACAAAAGTATGACATGTCGCAGGACGAATTATTTAATGGGCTGAAAAAAAAGGCAAAATGGTCTTTTGTGTAGAACATCGGACTCTTCCTCTGTCCCTGTCTCCTGGGATGAACAGTATTTTGCAGACAAGTTTTTCCACTTTTGTCCTCTCCCTCTCTTGTCACCTCTTCTTCCCTCTGCTTCCTTGCTGTCCTTCCGTTACCCCTTCCTCCTCTCCTCACATATCCCTCCCAGCCTCATCTTTATCTCTCTCCGAGTTTGCTCCTCTTCCTCTCCTTCTCACTTTCTTCATCCCAAAGTCCACTTCCAAGTTCATATCGGTCATTATAACCCCACAGAGAGATATTCACCTCCACTAAGAGCTCATCTCTCTCTGTCTCCCGCTCTGTCTTTCTTTCTGAGTCCAGCTTCAGTTTGATCATTATTAGTCCGGAGAGACAAATTATTGCCCATGTGTCTCTTTGTCTCTCTCTTTATCTCTCTGGTCTTTTTTACTTTGTCTTTACTCATTTTTTTCCTCACTGTCCAACCTTTTATTCTTGACCCCCCCTTCACCTGAGTATTTGTACTTTCTCTTAAATTCTTATTTTAACTTTCTTTTTTCCCCACTTTCTGTGTCCATCAATCTTTGGAAGATATTTTTTTTTACAATCGGAGTGACAGATAGTAGACACAGACAGACTAGAGTCAAATCTGTATTTAAGAAATATGCAGATTATTAAATTCACTTAGACATTTACTCTGCTTTCAGTCTGTTAAACTCTTTTTACATTTATAATTTGCATGTTGTTGTGTTTTTGTATTAAACAAGCTAAAACTACATATGGTCATCTGCACATTTCACCACATACTCTAGAAAAAAAGCATTAAATATCACTCTCTGACGTTCATGGGGAGTAAAAAAAAAATAGCACTTTAATTATTCACAAAGTTGACTCTGAAGTATCCCAGTTGTGCACGTTATACACCTACTGTTGCACTATTACATTATCACAATAAGATTATGTTCGCTACAAAACCGGAATTGCATTTGTACTTTAGTTGTATAAGAACCAAATTTTTACAAGCAATGTTTTTGACCTCTTCAGTCTTTTTCCCTTCTTCGTGCACTTTGGGAGTAGGTGAAGTTGGGTCACAATGTTTGCAGCAGCAACTTGTTGCAAACACAATCAGTGGAACTGGTTACATGTAAAGGTGGGGACATGCCTAACAACTAGCTGAAACCTACAAAAACTGGACAATTCACATTTAAACACTGTTTCTTTGACAGTCTCAGAGGAGCACACACTTTAAGACTAGGGTCAAATGTGGGCAACACACTGAACAACTTTCTTTATGAGAATCTAAAAACATAACATTATGCCTTGTCTACATGGAAAGTGTGTTTTCAAACATTAGCAACTAATACGCACCTTTTTTAATAAATACAACTGTCTACACAGCACCGACCGAACCAGACTGGAACAGAACTGGAGCAGCTTGGTCTGATCATTTTTCACAAGAAAATCAGATGATAATCGCCTCTACAGTCATTAGGTTAACATACAACCATCAAACTATTTCTCTTTCTTATTGGCACTGCAGTTAAATGACTAAATATATGTTTTTGAGGGACAACCACAAGATTTATGTAGTTGTTGCTCAGGAAAAGTTGCCTCAGGGCCCAGAACGCCTGGTGACCCCAAAAGCTCCAAGTTAATTAGTTGTGTTAAGTTTAAAAAATTATCCGCTGATGGAAACATAAAAAAATGCCAAACAATACCAATTTTTATCAAATAACAGCAGCACGGAAGCCTCTGCCACTAAGATAAAAAATAATATGTAAAGAAATAATCGCAGAATGTTTTCAAATGGCATATGAGCCATATTTTTACACAAACAAAACTGATCTTAAAATTGTGTGATCTTGACAACTTGACAGCATATCTATTCTCTTTTCCCTCTTTAGACAAAAGATGTATTTATACAGAAAGTTGAATGTTAAACTAAATCTTGATCTCTTTTTTTTAAGATCTTGTCCTCTTTTTTCTCTCAGTCTGTCTTTCTCTTTCATTCAGTCAGGGTTTCTCAGTGTAATGGGATTACATGGGATTATAAAACCCTGTCTGTCTGTAATCCACACCACTCAATCCCATTTCACTGCTTACACACACACACACACACACACACACAGACACTAATTCATTCTCTCTTGTGCAACACACTGACCTCTTTCACTGTTATTTTCTAGTCTTTTCTCTTTTAATCCTTATCTTCTTCTTTAGTGATATAAATTATCACCACGTGTCATTTAGTTTTTCCTTTCCTCCTTCACTTCCTAACTTCCTTCCCTCATCCTTTTCTGTTCAGCGTTTTTCATCTATTTCTCCATCCTTTTCCTCCTGTTGTCAGTTTGCTAAAGTGTCCCTCTTATTTATTTATTTTCTAAATTTCCTGTTAATTTTCTCTTTGTTTCTCTTTCTTCTGTCCTTCTTCACTTCCTCCACCTGCAGGCTGATGACCACTTGTTCACTGATCAGCGGTCACTATGTGGTCTGAGTAGTGCCTCGCCACCAGAGCTCGCATGTGAGCCACGACTGGACACACAAATGCACAAGGGCGCGCGCGTGCACGGAGAGTAGGGGGTGCGATGCTCGATTGAGGAAAGAAAGTGAAGAAGAAAAACAAAAACTTCCCGTTGGAGAATCAAACTGCTCGTGAGAAAGTTTATGAAACAGCAAAACGAGAGATCTGACCGATACCCTCCATACACACGCACAGACACGCATCAATGGGGTGTAATGAAGTCCTCCCCCTCTTTTCTTACCAATCACGTCCTCAGTCCCGCAAGCCATCTTCTGTGATTGGTTCACTTGGCCGTCAGTCTTGCATGAACGAGGCGGGACCAGGACGAAGGCTGACCTGGAGTCTGATCCAGTAGCTTTTACGCACAGATCGGACAGTCCGTTTCCACGCACGGATAACACGACAAGACAAGAGCGCTTACTCTCATTAGAAAGAGGAGAGAGAAGAACAGAGAGGAAAGCGAAGAAGTGAGCGGAAAACAACCTAAAGACCTAAAGTGTTTTCCCAACTGCGCAGAGAAAGAAGAAAGTGTGTGAGTGTGTGTGAAGAGGAGAGACAGAAGGAGAGAGTGCGTGTGCGCTTCCACCACTCTCCACTTCTTCCACCATCACCTTCATGTCGCTACCCGGCTCCCCTCCGCTCCTCTCGACGGGCTCGGGTGCCCCAACTCCGGCCGCGCTCTACCGCTCTGCTCCGGACGCGCTCCACACTTCCGTCGCGTCCACCGGGACCTCCAGTCCGGCGCACACCAACTCCAACTCCCACTCTCACTCCCACTCCCTGTCCCCGTCTCCGCGGCTCACCAGTAGCATGCTCAGCGCTTTCCTGCCCGGACCAGGGAGCGCACTGGTCGGCATGGGCAACGGCGGCGCCACCCCGCTTGTGTCCGGTGGAAGTGCTGCTCCTCTCGGCGGGCTCGGCTCGCTCGCCACGGCCAGTCTAACCCCCGGCTCCCCAGGTCTGGCGCTGACTTCGTCCAGCCCGGGTTTGTGCAGCGAATGCAAACTGGTGGAGGTGCACGGCGTGAAGGTGGCCAGCTTCAGCGTGGACGGCCAGGAGCTCATCTGCCTCCCGCAAGTGTTCGACCTCTTCCTGAAGCACCTGGTGGGCGGGCTGCACACCGTCTACACCAAGCTGAAGAGGCTGGACATCACGCCGGTGGTGTGCACCGTGGAGCAGGTGCGCGTCCTGCGGGGGCTCGGCGCCATCCAGCCCGGCGTGAACCGCTGCAAGCTCATCTCCAGGAAGGACTTCGAGACGCTGTACCAGGACTGCACCAGCGCTAGGTCAGTGAACACTTTAATTAATTTTATTTCTTTTTACGATCTCACCTAAAAGTCCGGGCAGCGGTCCGACAGCTGGGTGGCGTCCAGTGAGTCTGCGTAGCTCTAATTTTCTCAACAACTTTCCGACGTGTTTACAGTGTGAAAATAGACTTTAGTAACTTATCTCTGGCTCTAACTTTGGTGTTACTCTAACATCCGTTCTCAGGTGTGTTTCAGTCATCCAGTAACAACATAACCCTATGTGAAATATTTCATAGCAGCAGTGTGTCTGTATTAAGCCACGTTTAGTTCAACTCCACTGCAGGCTCGTTTAGTTTGACTGTGATGATGAAGAGAGAATTTCTAACCTAATGAAGTTGTTCAGCATCACTCTTTTAGATTAGATTCAACTTCATTGACATTATACATAGTACAGGTACTAATACAACGATTTTCTACAATATTCTACCTTTGTCTTCAATTTTGTGCAACATTTGCAAGATCTTCTTTGTATTTGAGCCCCACAGAGAATCTTAGTTTGCTTGAACACACCCAATATTGTTCCTAAAATTGACTTGGTCGTCATTACCAACATTATGGCAGGTTAACAATATAATCCTATAATAATTCTCCTGGGATTTTTCATTACGCCTGCATCCATGTAATAGAAATGATCTTGTATATCTGATAGTTTATCTCAGTTTTAATGAGATGTTACTATGATAAACCATGCAAACATTTATTTTAGGCTCATTGACTTTTTTTGTTTATTGGTTATATTCTTGACGTCCTGTTCTGTTATCAGCACTCTGCACTATTTCACTTGTGAGTCAAAAATTGTGCTTTTACTCAGTATCAGTTTTGCAGCTTTATGGAGGTGTGTACTGTATATGTGCGTGTTGTTAAATGAGCTGACACACATGTGTCAGTAGTTTGCCAAACAACCGGCAGCTTTGTTCTATTGACTTTAGTTATGAAAAAGCTTTTCATACTCATAATCTATTAATTTATATCTTTATATAGCGAGCGTGTGTTTATATAAATGTGTGATATAGAGGGCCTCTTTTTATGTCTGTGGTGTGTGCGAGGGTGTTTGCACATTCTAATGGAAACTGTGTGTGTGTGTGTGTTGGACAAATGCAGCATTACTGTGTGTTTGTGGGTAAACACGTCTTACAGATTGTGTTTTAATGCCTGTTATGTATAACTTCTCTCTCTGTGTGTGTGTGTGTGTGTGTGTGTGAGCTCATACCTACTGTACATCTACCTGTCACCTGCTTGTTGACACGGTTGCTTTGTCCTTTCAAATTAAAAGTGATGTTGGATCACTACCACTTTGAAGCAAGCTCATGCTTTACAAGCGTTGTGCATCACACACACTCACCGTGAAAACACATCAGAATATTGAAAAACTTTACATGAAGGAGAAAGTAATTAATGAGAACGAGGAACAACATTTTATCTTCATAGAAAGCTGCACGTTGGATTAAATCTCATCACTTTTTGTTTTCTTGTGCAGCAAAAATGAAAGTTTAAAGGTTTAATTCAGTTTTCATGAATATTTCAGCACCAAAATGTAAATTTAGATCAGTGCTGTGACAGACAGCAGTGACCAAAAGCTTTCCTGAAACTTGTCTGAAAAATAAGTTCTCTTAAGTTTGCACTGAAATGTCTCTAATTTCCTAAATGTTCCAGATTACAATTCCCAGATATGAAAGATCTTAAACACAAAGAGCACATTCAGTAATGGTGCTTTTTGTCTTTAAAAAAAAGTGGTGTTTTTGTTTGTTATGTGGGAGCTGATCTGTCCAAAATGAATATTTTAAAAGTACAGAGGGCTACATTTTTAAAGTCTAACCATTAAGGTCACTGTATATTTTAGTTGGTGTAAAAGCACAAACTTTTGGAAAAAGAAACTGATCACATCAGCTACAAAATGTTTGATTAGTCAGATGAGAGTAAATTAAGTTACGTCAGTTGTGTTTTCAGTTTCATTATTGTTCACTTGTTGTTGCATTAAAGGGGAAACATCAATGTCGCGTTTAATTTAATTTTTGCATCAAATTTGTATGTAACGCCTCTGTCTTATTTTGGAGTAAGTTTAAAAGTGGAAAATTTGATAAATGCCTGAAAGAATTGGAGAAAAATTAGTCAGAAGTCATTATTCTGTCAAATTTGAACACAGACATAATTTGTATATTTTTAGATTCAGTGTGACTTAACTTTTCAGGGATATCATAATCTCAGACCCTGATGAACCAGAGGAAAAAAAAAAAGCTCTCATGGAAATTTGCCTGTGAATCATCACATATTTTACATTTTCATCTACTTCTGGTTGCCTCCTCATGTGGCACGTCGCAAACAGGAAGTGGGTATAGCTAATTCAGCATACGTTTAATGGTGCAAAGTAATAGGGGAAGGAGTGGGAATGGTTTTCTGTGTGTGTGTGTGTGTACACACAAGTTAGTTGGACACAACGATTGCAGTTTTTCTTCTTGAAATATATGAACAAAAGTTGACAGGAGGAACATGTTTAGGTTTTCTTGAAGTGCTCTGAATTATTTCTGGAACTCCCCCCCCCCCTTCACGACTGAAGTGGGAAGACCCTTAACTTGAGCTTTCACTGTGGTTATTTTTGTGGCTCTGAAAGATGGAAGCGGTAGAAAAATAGACGGTTTTAGGTGGCAGTTGTTCAGTATCAGCTAATTATTAACAGTGCATTGTGTTGCTGTGGAGTCAATGGATGTTTGGGGAGTGACCTCTGTTTTTAGCTGGCCCCACGCACACACACGCACACTTAGTCTATTGTTCATTAAGCATGAAATGTTTGCTCCTCTCCTTGTTTTTGAAGAGTAGGATTCTTCCTCCTGCTTTCTTCTTGTCTTTTTCGTGTCTTTTCCCACTTACTTCCACTATCTTTGACTGTTACTTTACCCTTTTCTGTTTCCTTTCGATAAACACACGCTCACACATTAGTGTATTTCTGTCTCTTCTTCTTGATCTCTGTCTTTCACCACTCTCCTCTGTCTCTTCATCTCAATCACCCTGTCTTCTCTCACTCCCTCTCTCTCTGCCTCTCTCACTCTCTCACACACACACACAGACAAACACACACACACACACAGCAGTACATGTCAGGGGTAATAATGGATCATGTGAGTGCGCATGGAACAACACGGCTGGAGAGCTATTGTTGTTGAACGCTCAGTGAACACACACTCCTCTCTCTCTCCAATCATATTGACATTCCTCTAATGCCTATCTCTCTCTCACCCTCTCTAATGCTCTCTCGCTCTCTCTCACTCTCCCCCTCTCTCAGCATTATTCTCTGGGAAAAGAAAGGAAAAATTAAATGCTCCAAAAAAAAACAAACCTCCAACTGGGCTTCTGCATACTTTGTCTTCTTGGTAACCGTGTGTGTGTTTGTGTTACTGTGTCTATTAAAGTAATGACCGCCTATATCTACTTGTTACAGTATAAATCAGTTTTTGTGTCCTGTTTTTATATGAAGTGAAAGTGCGCTTGATGTCGTTTTTCTCAGCTCTTTCACTGAGATGAACAGCAAAAATGAGAATTGATGTGCGCTGTACAAAGTGAAAAGGAGTTCCCACACAGCCTGAAAATTTTGCAGACTTAAAAATAAGCTTAAAGAGTAAAAAAATTCATCTCTCTGGACACCAGATCTTTGAAATTATTTTTAATTTCTACAGGAGAGAGAGCGACAAGGAGGAAATTCAGGTTTGTCAAGCTAATAACACAATTTTCTTAATCCATGTAGATATAAAGATATTTGTTTCAGTAAATAAACTCTTCACACTTCACTAATGTCATGGTTTATAATGCAGAATTAAAGCAAAATAAACGATAATGCTGTATTATATTACTCTGTTTTCCAGACCTACTGTCTACATGGTTAATCAACTTTTAGAGTCTTTCCTCAAAGACATTCATAATGATGCACTTGGCTGTAAAACGTCATGGAAGATGTTGTGCGATGAATGAAAACACTGCTCTCACATTCAGCCATAAGGTGTTTGTTTCTTTTCCAGCTCTACTACAAAGGTAGTTTCAAATGCTGGTGGATAATCTGGCAAAGCACGAGATGGTATGTCAAGTGTACTGAGGACTTACTGCTCATCGTGCAAGTGTGGGACTCTTATTTTGTAGGATACTAGCAGGATACACTAAAAAGGTGGACAATGCCGACATATTTCCTGTTGCCTTTTTGCTTAAAAACACGATTACAGCGTTCTGTCCTGCAGATGATTTTTATCAAACCGCTAAGCTGTTGTGGTCTAAGCACGAGAGGCACAAGTGTTTTCTGTTTCCTTTACACCTTTTTGGTTGTGTGTGTGTGTATCTTTCCATGGTTGTGTGGACAAATATTAGCTAGAAACCAATGTTGCGAGTGGATTTTGACCAGTCGTCAGGATTTCAAAGAGCATTTAGAGGGTTACGACTTTGTTGTAGGTTTAATGTTAGAATTAGGTTTAGTTTAGGGTTAGGGTGCAGAGAATGCTTTATATCAACGACTGTTCTCACAACTATAGAAAAACCAACGTGTGTGCGTGCGAGAGGGAGAGAGAATCGATAGTGAGTGACAGGAGGGAGGGTTGCTGATGTTGGAGTGTTATTCTGGGCTCTCCTTATCACGACAGGCTGTTAGAGCCCACACACACTCTGACACACACACACACACACACACAAAGAAACAGCAATGCACACGTACACACGCACACACACGTACCAGTGATGGAGGTCGTATTGTCTGTAACGCAGGGGGAGCAAAGTCGTTTTGGTTTGCTGAAGCATTGCAGCCTTGCGCACGCACTCGCAGAATAATGTCCACAGACACTCAGCGTGAACTCCTTTCATCAGTGTGGTGTTTTTCATTCTTTTACATGGAGCATTAAGTTCTTTTAATGGAGCACAGTGGTTTGTAAAACACACACACTCAAACATAGTCAGTTGTTTTGCCTCCTGGCTGAGGTGTGTGTGTGTGTGTGTGTGTGTGTGTGAGTGTGAGAGAGACTGTCTAGCAAGCACAAACAGAGCTATCAGTTGTCACACTGGGTCAGGTTACATCTGTGTGTGTAAGTCTGCGGTAGTGTTCAAGAACTCCTGTAGGTGCCTGTTTCTGTGTGTGTTGTCCATGTTGTGTTGTGTGCCTTCCAGATGCTTGTGTGTATCGTTTCTGTTAGTGTGTGTGTGTGTGTGTATTGTCATGGCTTTTGCGTGAGTGTGTGTGTGTCTGGTTTCAGCTCTGCTTTGTGCTGTTGGTTAATTGATAAAGGTTAAAGTGTTGGCCAGCAGGGAGCTGAGGTCACCTCGCTGCAGTGTGGTGGTGGTGTGTGTGTGTGTGTGTGTTAACAGCCGCACAGTGACCAGTCGAACTCCATCTAAACACTGATCAAATTGATTGGTGACAGGTTTACATTTAGAAATAAAAAGGCAGATTTTGTCTATAAGTTTAAAAAACAAACAAACAGCTCTTCATCACTGTGCCTCAAGAAAACAAAATGTCACTTTGTGAGATTTTCAATGTTTCTTTTACCTTCAAGGTTGTGAATTTATATATCTACAATACAGTTTGAAGTTCCACAAGTGGCATAAAAGAAGATTAGTTACAGTTACAAATCTGAACTGATAATTAGATGTTGCGCTGGTTTACACTAGATGTTAAAGCGTGGTTGTTTTAGTTTCGCCTACAGGCTGCCTGCATTTAGTTAGTTTGCACCTGTGGTTTAATATCAATAATTTCTTCAGCTGTTACACATGTTTCTTGAGGGTTACCTACGGGCACCCATGAGTACAGCATGAAGATCCAAATGCTTTTACTTTGTTAATGTTAAATCCACAAACTGCCATTAAAAGCGGTTTTCTAGTGTCACCTCACATCACAGCTGAATTAATGAACATATCTAATGTGAAATCAGTAGGTTCCTCGTATCCTGTGTACAGTCTGATTTTCAAGGCATCTTCTATTCAGCAACTTTGGTGGCTGTGTCTTTGTGTCTCAGGGGCAGAGGAGGTGGTTTCATGCTTCACTTACCAACCTACCAACCAGCCAGGGCGAGAGACAGAGGGAAGATGCGCTCTCTCTCTCTATCTGTTTTCTGGATGAAAACAGATAGAAGAGAGTGAAGGATCACACACACACAGGGAGAGAGAGAGAGAGAGAGGTGAAGATCAAAGCAAGAAATATGACCCTCTGTCACTACGGAAAAGAACTGATCCTCTACCCCTGCCTGTGTGTGTGTGTGTGGGTGGGTGTGGACTGAACAAAACAGCAAGAGGGGAGAGGCAGGTCGTGTGTGTGTGTGTTGGGAGATGGATAATGTTTCACAAAAGCTGTTTCAGTGTCCAACTTTTGAGAGAGTCTCCAAATGGAGGAGTGAGAGACATTAACAACGACAGAGTGCGAGAGACACGTCCATGCTAAGCTGACTAAACCTTAAAATGCGTGAAAACAACGAAAGAACACATGTATATTTCCAGGTTATTTAAGGTGCTATATAAGGTGCTGTAGTACCTGACCAATAGGAAAAGGGTTCCAACTCGGGCTCTTGCTCCTCTTTTTGCTGGCAAACAAAAAAAAGAACAGCCAACATCTGGAGAGCAATGACAGTCTGATTGCCAGTTATCTCTCCAGTAAGTCTTGTCCAGCCGTCTGTCGTCCTTTAACCTCTGTTTTAATACAGTCAAAATGTTTAAAAAAGGTCCAGTACTGTGTTTGAAGTCATGTTTGTGGCCACCTGATGAAATCCTTCTCTTCTCTTTTAGCTCTGTTTTTGGTCTCCAGTTCCTCGGGGAAGTATCTGGCTCTTTAGCTGCCAAATCGTCCACTATGTTCACCAGCTCGTGGCTCTGTTGATTGATCACTACAACCCACTCTGCTCTTTCCCTTTGAAGTAAAACTGTAAAACTGTGTTTCGCTTTATAGACGTGGTAAGTTTTATGTTGTTAGTTAATGTGTTCTTTGTTCCCGAGGTAACACCAGGGAGTTTCACTGTTCAATTCGTGTTTTCTGTTTACCTTCTGATGGATTTGTTTTCACACTATGTATAAATGCTCCTATTCGCTCTACAACTGGAAATACATTTCACACGTGGCGCACTACAAAACGTGACGGCAGCTTTGGACGGTAGCAACAGTGAGAATTTGCGCTGCTTCGTTTGTTGCGTTTGACTGAACAACATGAACAAAAAGTGGAAAACAGTCTGTGTAAACGCTTCACAAAAACAGTGTCAAGGACACACCATAGCGGACACTCGGATGTGGAAAATATGAATTGGCCTTTGGTGGTTATGTTTTTTGTATTTGGGGGGGAAAGCAAGTTTGAAAATGGAAAAAATACATTTTTTGGGGGGGGGGGGACAGAGAAAACAATGCATTTTTAGATGCAGCTGGTTTAGTGTGAATGTACTCCAAGTGACAGAGAGACTGAGCTGTGCATGTGAGAGAGGAGGAAAAGAAGGAGGGTGGGTAGGTAGGGTGTTGTCTGCAACAAGATTATTTGATGCCTGTGAACACACACACACACTAACATAAACACACATAAACACACACACACACACACAGGCACACACATGGTCTCTTAGGTGCACTTAGCAGATTGGTTTAGAAATCGCATTAGGGAGTGTCACAACAGCTTTTTCACTCGTTCACCAGGTAATCTCTCCATCACTCCTTTTCTCTCTCCTCCTTCCCCGGTTTTCCCTCCTTTGCTTCTCCTCTTTTTATTTCCTCCTTCTGCTACTCCTCTGTTTTACCTTCTTTTCTTCCTTTTATCACACTTTTTGTTATCTGTTAAACTGGCTAAACGTCGCTCGCCTCATCTTCTCACCCCCTATCTTCCCCCACTCCTTTTCCTTTCCTCCTGCTCCTCCCTTTTTTTACTTTCCAACATCTTCCATCTTTTCTATCGATCTGATCTTCATATTTTGCCACTTCCTCTTCACTTTATTCCTTCTCTCTTTCTCCTATCCCTCATCTCCTCATTCACTTGTCTTTTTCATTCTTCTTTGTCTTCTTTCATCTTTGTTCTTCCCCATGCTCCTCCTCTCTTCACGCTTCCTCTTTGCCAACATCCCTTATTTTTCCTTTTCCTGCTTCTCATTCTCCTCCACCTTTTGTCCCTCCTCTCCTGTCTTTCATTACATGTGTACTTCCTTCTCCTCTTTTTTACATCCTTCTTGCTCTTTTTTACTTTCTCGTCTCATCTTTTACTCGCCTCTTTTTACTTCTCTATTTCTGCCCCTCTTTTCTTTCCGTAGTTCTCTCTTCTTTCCCCTTTTCATTTGTTTGTCTGTTTGTTCTGCTACTCTTCTACCTTGTCCTCCTCCTTTCTTTTTCGCCTTTTGTCATCTGCTTTCCTCTCCCACTCACTTGCTCCTTCTACTTTTCCACTCCTTCCATCCCTCTCTTATTCAATTTTCTTGTTATTTACCCATCCCTCGCTCCTCTCTTCTTTCTCTCTCTCTTCTTCCTCCACCTGGTCTTATCTCTCTATTTATTGTGACAGCTTGTCAGAGGTGTGTGTGTGTGTGTGTGTGTGTGTGAGAGAGAGAGAGAGAGAGAAAGAGAGGGCAAAAAAAGAGAATCGAGTGACAGATTTACAGTTTAGAGCGAGTGGCATCCGCAAACTGCAATATCAAAGAGAGAGAGAGAGAGAACAGGAGGAGGAGGTCAGAGGCGAAAGAGGAGATGAAAGGAGGACAGTGAGGAGGAGCTGAGAGAGGGTAAAGAGAGGGCAGCGGGGAGATGACAAACGTGTGCGTGTGTGTTTGTGTGTGCTCTCTTCTACAGACAACATGTTATTAATAAAAACAGAAAAAAAAAAACGTA
Organism: Sandelia bainsii; assembly: GCA_032362345.1. Taxonomy (NCBI): domain Eukaryota; kingdom Metazoa; phylum Chordata; class Actinopteri; order Anabantiformes; family Anabantidae; genus Sandelia; species Sandelia bainsii. The sequence goes on from JAUMHL010000011.1 coordinate 12,401,093, forward strand.
ATTATCATCCATTTTTAAAATGCCAGGACGTACAGATGAGAGAGAGGGACAGTGTGTTATTACAAAAATAATTATAGCTGAAATCAATTAAAAACATGACAAGAGCATACATGTATATACAGTGTGTGTGTGTGTGTGTGTGTTTGTGTGTGTGTGTGTGTGTGTCACCCACGAGTGTCCTTGTCATACAGAAACTTACCAGACAGCTTGTTATTAACAAAAACTTTAACTTTGTGTAATTTGTAATTAGCGGTGTGAAAACATGTCAGGAGCATGCAAGTGTGTGTTGTTTTCTTAAAATCTTAAAGTCTTACTTTTTCTTACTATTGCACATATTTCCCCATTTTTTTCTTTTTTTTTATGCATGTGTGTGGCTTTGTGTGTTTGTCTGTGTGTGTGCGCTCCCGTCAGCGCCACCCCTTGCGTCAAAAATCCTTCCCAGACAGCGTGTTATTAATGAAAACGTATAATAATCCATTTAAAAACATGTCATCATGATTAGAATAATAACAGTGGTTAAACTGACTGAGACGTTTATGGACGAAGAAGTTCTCATCATTTTACCGGCGTGGGAGTGTGTGTGTGTGTGTGTGTGTGAGAGAAAACAAACACGTTAGTGATTTAGTCGAGTGCCAACTTCCCAAACTCCTGTTGTTTCTCCCATTGTTTACATATAAAGAGATTCTGGTCAATAAAAGAAAAATGAAGTTACAACAAATAATCATAAGAATATGACAAGTTCATCACCAAAACCTTTCTGTTCAGGTAACAACTTTATCCCTTCATGATGCTTACTGTCTGCTGTATTTAAAATCCAGTTATGATGGAAATGTTAAAGATGGTTTATAAAAAACAGAATCACAAGCTTACTTATTTCCCACATTTCCTGCTCCCTTTTATCCAAAGGTGAATAAACACATTAGCATTTCACTCAGTACATAATATGCTGAAAGTCTGCTAAGTAGTTTTAGCTGAACACCTTCTATAGCAAACCAACAAAACACCCCTCAGTCTTTGCTCCATGTGTAAATATCTACTGTATATTATATACATTTATTTGCTGAGATTCTTAAAGCACAAACTACAACTTTTCCTGCTGTAACTCTAATGCTGACGTCAAATGTAACTTTAAAATAATACAGCAAAAAACCAGGGTCCATATAGTCAAGAAACGCCAGACTTTACATTAAATGTACAGGTACCATTAACATAAATACGAGAGTGTATATGCTTTATTACATTAAGTGGTTTAAAAATAAATATTTTCTTTAGTTTGTAGCCAGGAGTTTCTAATGTGAATATCTGAAAACGTTGTCATTCAACATGAATATGGCACATTTGAGTGTAAATGCGTCTACATGTTAACTTGTGATACATGTGATAGTCTACTACATGCTGTGTGTGTGTGCAGACACATGCTGTCGTTTTGATAGCTTGTCATTGAAGCAATCCGGTCCACTGTAATTTTCTACTCAAAGGGAACAATGCAACAATACATGCTTCGCTGTCAAAAAAAAATAAATATGTGTGTGTGTGTGTGTGTGTGTGTGTGGTGGGTGTCCATGCTTGTGTCAGTGCAACTGGTGAAGCTGGTCTCTGTTTGCACGTCCTCCTTTCTTTTCCCTCACTTTCCGTTTCTTTTTGCTTTTTTTCATCCCTGCTTTATTCTTGTTTCTATTTTTCTCTTCCTCTTTTCACCTCATTTTTTTCTTTTCTAAGTTTGACATATTGGTGTCACCAATAAATCATCACACACCACCTTTTATAAGGGAGAGAGACAGGTAGAGGGGAAAAAGAGGTGTCGATGGATGGAAGGAGTGTTGTTTAGCATCTCATCAAAGTCACAAGTTTTTCCTGACAAAGGTAGAAAAATGAAATTCCCTGCAAGAAATCTGCTTTATTTGTCTGAATATTTTTCTTATCACATGCCCCACCTTTTGTCTGTGTCCCCTCTGATTCCCATTGATGTGTTATTTAATATTATCCTTAATTTGAAACAAATAATAAAAAATTCTCTGTTAACATGCAGGTAATTTTCAGGTGCACCTGTGTAGAAAAAACGTTGCCGTCTTTGAAGCAAAGTAGAGCCCGAAAAAACAAATTATTACAGTAACATGCTGCTAAATTGGAAACACTTGTTTCGTTTAGAGACTGTGTGTGACCTTTGACCTCTGTACTGTCCATCACTCATCAGACAATATAAAATACTGAATATAAAATACAAAACATGCATAAAAACGTTAAATTTAATGTCATCAAATTCTCAGAAGATACTTTATTTCAGTGTCCACTATATGTCCTTTGACTTACAGACTGCATACATATGAAAAACATGTGAACAGCCTGCAGGATTATAATAAAGTAAAATTAAACTGCAGCTAGTAGTAAAATTACATCCTGCAGCCTGAGATAAAAGCACAGTCAAACCAATAAAAGCACATACTGTAACATAAAAGCACAGTGAAATATAGAGCAGTCACACACAAAGACCAACATACTGTTCGCTCATTAACTGAGCTTTAGTTATGACGGTGGCCAGTTAATATGTCTGGTTTACTAAGTATGTGTTTGTAAGTCTAAATGGTCTAGTTTTGCAGGGTTTAGCCTTTTTAGCTATTGAGTTAAAATAAATGTAGTTTTCAATTCAGTTTTAAAACTTGAGTTCCTTCAGAAAGACGTTTTTAAGCTAGCAACGTCAGAGCTAATCCAAATTGCAGTTTGTGATAGATTTAATCACTTAAATGAGGTCATTTTCATTCAGTTATATCAACAGTTTTAATTCTAATTGTGAAATATTTAAATCAGAATCAACTAACAGTCTGATAAAATAGTTAGTCTGAGTTAGGCTATAATCAAAGTTTGCCTAAAATATGACTGACTCATAATGAAACTAACACAAAAGTGCCTCGTTGAAATCGAAATAAGTTGCTTTCCACTGCGGTACATGCTGTGTATCTGTAGCTATGTCTCTCTCCCTCTGCAGCTACGTGAACACAGCAAAAAACGAATCAGAAAGCAGCATGCATGTAAACTCCATTCGCCACCTACTCAAGAAAACTGCTTTCTCTCAGTAACCTGGTTATTTAAGTGCATGTAAATGCAGCCAGGGACAGCAGCTCAATGCCCTTTATTTAGTTTGGACTAATAGATGTTGCTGCCTGCAAGCTGCAATCTCAGATAAAACTTTAAGTAATTTTTTTCTGTAGCTTTATAGATATCATTATCGCATATTTCCTTGAAATTCAATTTTATTAAATATTTATTTAAATAAATCATCAAATATAATGACACAGTGTAACATATTTCATACTGTAGACTTAAAAGCAGGTAGCAGTTAAGGTAGCAGGCTAAACACTGATTCAAACTACCACTGACTGTGATTGATACTGCTTCCTGGCAGATAGCAGTTAAAGGGGCAGTGCGCCCTAAATGATATTTTACTATTATTTAAAACCATATATCCCTGTAAACTGATATAGTTTGATTAAGCATGAACTCTTGCACAAAGTCTAAAATATTTAATATCAGTTATATATTCTGGTGGGTAGCAGTGAAGTTTGCATGCTACAACACTGATTCAGGCTAAATAACTGTAGACGTTAAACCAAATTCTTCCAATTACCTGAAGATCTCTAACCTGACCTAATCTAAAGCTCAATCAAATGTATAAAATCTTAAACATATTTGACACACCAGCTTCCTGGCAGAAAGCAGTTAAGGTAGGAGTAGCAGTGCTAATTCAAAGTGACACAAACCATTGATTCAAAGACTGAAAGTAATAAAAATCAATTTACTTTAAATAAAAAACCCTTCAAATCTTAATCAAATGTATAAAATCTTTAACTCATTGGACACGGCAGTTAAAAACCAGCAGATAGCGGTTACGCTAGCAGGCTTGGTGCTAATCTGTGCCTGCATTAATCATTGATTCGGTGTCTGCCTGTAATTGATATGTAAATAGCATGTTTAACCTCCATTTACGTGTGTGTTTGTGTGCAGCGACGAAGGCCAGGGCTCACACAGATGAGAGTGTGTGCATTTGTGAGAAAGACAGACTGAGTGTGGGAGTGCAAGAGGCATGTTGAGGGGGGGGGGTTGCTTCCAAGTTACAAAAGAAGTTAATTAAAAATGAAAAAAGGGAACGAAGGGAGAGAAGACAGGAGTGGACGGAAACAGTTGGGGGTGGACAAAGGGGGGAGAGAAAGAGGGAGGAAAAAAAAAGGAGGGGAAGGATTGGAGAGAGGGAGGGAAGCAGTGTTTTATTGAAAGCGGGTGGACAAACAGTGTGTAATTGGCTGGGGCCGCAGGGGCTAAAGGAGAGGTTCAAAGACAGGAGAGAGAGATAGAGAACAAATTAACAGATAGTGGAGGGGAGGAAGGGAAAGAGATGACATGGGAGAAAGGGATGAAAAAAGAAAGTGTTGACTCAGAGAAAGACAAGATCAGGGGAGAAAACATATAGAGATGGCTACTCTACCTTGCCCAAAGTATGTGGACACCTTACAAGATCATTTTGAATTGCTGGACATTCATTCCAAAACTGTGTACATTATCGGGTTATTATCTTCTTCTGCTGCAAAGATGCTGTAAAGTATAGTGAGTGTGCTGCTGCATGTCCTGGCCACTGCTATATGTCGCAGAGCTACAGACCAAAACAACAGGGTGTCCACATATTTTTGGCCAAATAGCATAAAAGTGGTTGCTGCGCCTCAGGTAAATAAGGAGCTCATTTTATTAGCATTTGGTGTGTATGTATGAGTGTAGTATGCACGTGCGTGCTGACTAAGGCTTATCAGATTCTCAAGGGGCAAGGAAAAAGCCAGCAGAGAGAGAGAGGGCTTAGAAAAAAAGAGGATAGAGGTATTCTCTCACTCCCTTTCTGATTGAATGGAAGCTGAAAGGTTGCGACCTCTTTCTAAACACTCCACAGTTCTCAGCAATAATCAAATAACACTCACACACACGCACGCACGCATACTCTTAATGAAACGCACACACTCTTGCGCTGACCTTGACGCACTTGCATGTGTGCACACTGAACACGCATACATTTAAAAACACACACCGAAAAAAAAAATCATATGGGCTTACACAGGCAGATGCAAATGGTGGATCGGCTTGCACATGTGTGACCTACGCAGACACACACACACACACACAGGTGAATTCAGATAGGATTATACACACATACCAATCTGTATAAACAGTGTCAAATACCGTGTGTGTGTGTGTGTGTGTCTGTACACATTTCTCTCTGTGCATCTTCTTGATGTGTGTATTGCTTGATACGTGTGTGGTCGTAACAGTGACATCTGCACCGTTGGCTAAACAGCTTGCGAATATGCTGATAAAAACAACGCCGGCAACCAAATTTACAGCACCTATAAAATGCACACATACACACAGGCTCACAAACACACACCCACACGTACACTCGGAGGGCGTATTATGGTGAGATTTACGGTGTGTCTGTGTGTGTGTTTGGGTTTATTGCAGTTTACAGGACAGAGAGAGCGTCTATGTAAGCAACAACTACCGTGTGTGTGTGTATCAGAGACAGAGATGTGTGATAGAAACAGAAAATGCACACTCTGATTTTGAATATAATTTTATTTTGTTTTGGCCAATTAAATTATGTCAGTTTCCACACTTATTTTGCCTTTGTTATTCTCTCTTCTTATTACCTCTTCATTCTGTACAGTGGTTGTATCTTTGTATTTTAATTTTTTGACAGATTTTGCAGCTAGCTTTTGACATTAGCTGGTAAAACAGATGGAATATTTTTCTTTTTTTTTTTTTTACTTCACATCAGATCACATGTGTCCAGTTAAAGGTACCCTGTGGAGTTTGTAACCATTGTCACTGTGGAGTAATGTTCTTTAATGAGGGGACCCCTGTGTTGTTAGCATCCAGGCTCCCACATAAGGATGCACACATTAACAGGTGCAGTATTGTATAGTCAAGCATTATTTATGCAGGAAGTTATATTGAGATCAAGATCTAAACAAGACAGTTCATCACTCAAAACAAATCTTTCAGGGGTATGAGTGTCTCTAACTTCAAGCAGTGATGCAATTCATTCCCGTAGTGAAGTGCACAAAATCCAGTTGACCCAGGTCAGACTCTATACCTATCCTGGGATTAGGTGTGATGGTTATGACCTCTGAACCGTCTGATCTGTTGTTTTGATCTCTGTTGCCTGCTGTTCTTTTCTCTCTCCTCTTTCCACTCACCCCAACCGGTCGAGGCAGAT
>JAUMHL010000011.1:12407445-12438114 GCA_032362345.1 Sandelia bainsii
AAGTGCCTTGAGATGATTTTTGTTATGATTTGGCGCTATACAAATAAAGATGAATTGAATTGAATTGAATTGAACCTGATTAAGGATGTTTAATATCTTAATAATATAGAGCCTTATAAATGAAGACACATGTATGCTGATGCCTTCTACATGCCAGTGATGACCTGTTTTGTCTAGTGTATCTGGAAAGCTATACCATATTTACCAGGAAATACTGTTGCCAGCATGTTTTATGGGTTGCAGATTCTTTATCTTTAGCAGCTGAGGGAGTTTTGCATTTAGACTGGTGGCTTGTTTAAAATGGTGTTCCTCAGGGCTCCATATCAGGACACATTTTATTTGAGATATATTGCATTTTACCAAATTGCTGCTTTAATTCAATCTCATATTATGTTGAGCCTCAACTTCTATTTAAACTCAACCTAAAACATTTTAGCTGCAGCTACTGAGCTAATGGAAAAAAACAAATTGGAACATAAATACAGAGTTTCAACAGGGATCCATCCTGCTGAATGTCTATGTAGCTATCTGTCTGTCTATCTCTGTCCATCAGTGTATGTGTAGCTGTATTGTTGATGTTAACACAACCTCAGACAGACTGATAATAGAGCAGCTGGAGCATGAAATCACACAGAAAGACAGAGAGGGAGTGAGAAAGATGGAAAAAGGATGAGAAAGAGAGAGACTCTGGGACAAGGGGGGATGAAATAGACGGACATGACAATGTGTAAGTATAGAAAGTATTAAAAACAAATACACTAAAAAGAAAAAGGAAGACTAAAAAGAGACATGTGGGTTGTTGGCAGGGCAAGAGAGTGACAAGGGGTCACTGAGAGAGGGAGAGAGAGAGAGCAAGCAAGATGAAGAGAAAGAAGTGGGGGAGGGCAAGACAGAGAGAAAGAAACAGACACCGAATTCATTGTTTTCATTGTCTAATTCGAAGCACAGAGAGGGAGAGGATGGAGGGATGGGGGAGAGGAGGGAGGGAGGGAGGAGGCGGAGGAAGAGAAAAATAGGGGAGGAACATGAGACAAGCTGAGAGAGATTCACACACATTCCTGCTTCAGTCTGAAGTTTGAAAAATGAAAATGAAATGAGGAAAAAGTGAAGTCATATATATATATATATATATATATATTTTTAAGAAGACTGGTTCATCATCAGAGCAGCTGAATTCCCACAGCAGGCCTGATTTCAACTTCCAAAACTTTTCCATCTGTATATTTACATGCGCTCTAATAATTCAATTATAATCAGATTAAGCCTTCTATTATTTCGACTGTCATGTAAACATCTTAACCAGCACATGTAATTTGATTTAAAGTTTTATTTAAGTAAAAATCTGAAACACTCATCCTGTGTAGACTTGAAAGATATGAAATTGGGGAGACACATTCCAGTTGTTGATACAGTTAAAGTTATAGTTTTGATGTCACGACTTGATTGAACAATTTGTTTTAACCTTAGTCAGCTGACGTTGACAAATCAGTGTGAGGTGTTAATTTATATTATATTGTATACTGTTGTTGTTCTTATTTGAATTACTTGTTCATTACATGTGTACATGTTTATTTCAGTGCATCAAGTCTGCCGACCTCAGTGCCTCTTTATAAGCAGCGAATAATGAAATTAACTTTTTTTCTTACATATAGCGCGTAGCATCTTGTAAATTTGATTGACAAGTAAATGTTTCTTACAAAATACAGCTGGTGAACAAACAGCCTATTTCCTGATGACCAGAGTGTGCTCTGTATCTGCCCGAGTCCCAGGACGAAGCTAAATTTACTCAGCGTGGGTTACATGCTCGAAAAAAGGTTAAGCGCTCCTGATATGGACTGCATAAACACACATGGCCTTTATTTCTGCTCCAAGTACACTGACTCTTTTTAAGAATGATGCTGTATTTATTCAGGAAAATGTTTCATGAGCATGTTTACGCTAATTTTTAATGACTTCCTGTTGCACATTCTCACACTCCCACATATTCACAGCCACAGTGTGCGTTGGGCTGCTACGCTGTTATCTGTAATGTTAGATGGGAGGTTAATGCCTTGCCCGATGGCACGGAGAGAGTCATTCACATTTGTCCCACACTAAGATGTTCTTCTCTCAGTTTGATAGCCATATATGGTATAATCCTTAATTAATAATGACCGGCAAGTCATTCGCAAAATAAAAACTGCAAAAAACTAAAAATCATCCTTATCCTTGTCACAGCTCTTGTTTAGCGCAGACCAGAAAATATTAATTAAAAGAAATCTGTGTGGAAAACAATTAAAAGCCCAGCAGTCAGAAGAATAACAACATTCATCGATGAAACAACTGTATCTAAAGTTCAACATAACCTAAAAACTGTAACTAAACAAACAACTGTAGCAGGTGTCAGTGCTACAGGTGTATCAAAACTTTAACTGTAGAGACAATAGTAGGTAGTATCAATGCTACAACCGTACCAAGGTTTTGTAATCACAGTAAACATTGTAGTAAATGTCCATGGCAACAACAGTTTTTCCATTATTTTTGTTGATTGCTGTAAACTTAAGTGTACGTGAAGTTGAAATTAGACACAAGTTTAACCTCAACCTGACATGAGACTGTTATTATAGTTTAAAAACCTGGTAGAAATTGAAGTAATGAAATTTCAGACATCTTATTTGAACTTTTTTTACATAGCTTTTATAAGGGTGACTGCAAATTCTATGTATTTAAAAATTTAACCTCAACTTGTAACAGAACATCTGTATTTCTGAAATGTGTTTGAAAAGCTTCAAGCTGTTCTTCAGCGAAACTTTGGGAGGAAACGTTTAAGTGTTTCAACCAGGACCCCTGAGGAGTCCTGATTTAACTGAGATACATCAAAATTTGACACATCAAAGTCTTTTTAGTGACTGTAGTTTAAGTTGATTTAAAGCTCAACACAGGGCTTTTGTGTTTAAGCAGAACAGCTTCTCAATCATCTCAAATCATTAATCAGATTCCCTGAGGAATGTCAGTATAAACGAGCAACAAGATTCAAGATTAAAAAAAACTTTATTAATCCTAGATGGAATTAATGAAGTTTTTCCCAAAAGCCAGCTCATTTTTCTATTAATTTTTTTATTCGTTGGTGTAGTTTTAAAATCTTTTCAAGTGGACTTTAAGATCTGCTCAACATAACAGCTTCATGTTGAATTTAACAAAACATTTTGAGCAAAATATAAATTAAATTATTAGTTTAATAATTATTAAAATCAGGAGCCCTTAGGAACACCACCATTTCCGTTATGTAAAACAAAATTTACTGCTGAGCTTTAATGAATTTGTACTCATAAAGCCACACAGTATCTGACTAACTGTACTCTTGCTCTTCTTTTTTCCTTGTCAGTCAAATATAACCATAAGAAAGATATGTTTCAGTCTTGGTCTCTGCATATGCTAGGAAACATATAGTGTAATTCATAAAAACATGCTATTATGTGTGTCTGCACCTGCCTCAGTTATTATGTAATTACTTCAATTCTTTATACGTTTCAGTTTAATTAAATGTAAGAGGCATCTGTTGTACTGTACCTACTCAAATTGTGTTAGGGATGATTTCTCTTGTTCTGTACAGTAAATTGTTTTTCGAATATATCTTTGTAATTACTGTTTTTTTCTGGATGGTTTCTGGGGGTGGTTGTTTCATTGTATATACTTGTAATTCTCAAACTGTGATTCATGACTCCAAAATAGACTTTATTTTCTGAAGAGTTCTCAAGTAACAGATGTATGCTTTTAGCTCGGGTAACACAAGTGCTATTTTTCAGTGTGAAAACATAAAAGAGCTCCTAAAATATTCAATCCAAACCCAACAGGATTTTTTACTTGCTTGTTAAAAATGTTTGTTGAGTCAGTTTTAATCGTTACTACTTTATCTCTTAGTCTTTATTTCTGCATGTTGCTAAATGTCACCCAAAACATCCAAACATCCAGATGAGGAACTCCCACTGGAACTTCAATGTCAAAACTGGCAAACTAAAGGCAACAGTTCAGCAGAGTGTGGAGTTTCTCCACACTGACTTTAGAAATCACCAGTTTTTGTAGATTGTACATAGATTTATGTTCAACAGGATGATTTTTTTCTTGATACTGGTGACCTTTGACCTTTTGGTAGAAAGCAAGAGAATATGTAATACGATTTATGATGGAACCTAAATGGAAGGATTTTTCTAAGTGTTTTCTTTCCCCTTTCTTTTTCTTGTCTTTTCTCTCTCCACAATAGATGGACAGACGAGATGTCTTTTTCTCTTTCTCCTCCTCCCTCGTTCATTAATCATTCCCTCCCACTGCTCCTCTTTCTCTTCTTCCTCCCCTCATTTCTCTTGCCTGTCAAACATCCCTGTCTTCTTCTTGATCTTTTCATTTTCTCTGCAAGGCAGTCACTCACTCACCTTTCCCTCTTGTTTTTCCTCCTCTTTCCTCTTCCTTTTCTTTCTTCTATCACTTCTATCTCCATCCTTCTGCTTTCACTTTGTTTTCCCTCTTTCCTTTTGTGTTTTGCATTCATCCTGTCAATCCTTGTTTCCTTATTTGCTTTCCTTCCTTTCTTTTCTTTCTTTATTACCTTGCGTTTCTTTTGCCAACCTCATCCCTTTTTTTCTTCTTGTGTGTGAGAGCAAAATCTTTCCATTGTTGTTGTTTGGATTCCTTCGGGATTTCTCAAATCTCGGCCATGTTTGTAGTTTTTGGAGCACTTTTTTTGCTAATGTGACAATATGTGAAGAGAGGAGGAATGTGAGTTGATGTGTGTGATAACAGCCACAACACTAAAAGAACTCTATGACTGTGTGTATATCTCGTGGATTTCGCCTTATACAGTATAAAGGAATCTGTGCCTTTGTGTGTGAGTGTGTGTGCGCCAGTGTGTTTGTGTCTATAAACTACTCTTTTAACTCAAACACACAGAACTTAAAAGCTGCATTTCCTGCCTTGGAGGATGAAAGCTGCATGATTATTTGTCCTGTGTGTGTGAGTGAGTGACCCACTTGAGGCCAACAAATAACACAGGCCTTGCTTTTCGTGTGAACTCCTTCTTGATCTCGTCTTCTGTGTGTAAGAGTGTGTGTGTGTGCATGTTTGAAAGGAAAAGTGAGAGAGACCATGTGAGCCTGAATATATGCACCTGTGTGTGTGTGTGTGTGTGTGTGTGTGTGAGTGTGTACGTGTGTGCACGAGACGGAGAGAGTGTTTTCCTAATGGGATGGTTGTAGATTAGTCATGGAGGGTTCAGAGCTGTCTGCCTGCCTGTTGTGTGACTTTGTGTAGGGTTTGTTCCCGTATGCTTTGTTTGGGGTGACCTACAAAGCCACATTCTTCTACATTCCTTTTGCTTTGCTTCATGCTATAGGCTACATACAGTATTTGTAGCCATAATAACTAATAAATTTTTTTTTTTTTTTTACATTTTGCCTTTTTGACACTGAATATTCAGAAATACTGAGAAAGCAAGAGGAAATGTGAAAAATAGTGTTTTGTTTTTGTAAGATTCTGTTTTTAGGTGAAAGTTCAATGTTTAACCTGCCTGAGTTTTATAACACATTCTGTTTTGTACACTTACAACACTTACGTTGCTTTTTCAAATTGTGGTGCACATGGAAAAACAAGTCTGAAATAATTTTGCATGACTTCGACAGTTGTCTGTTTGGAAGCTGCCACATGGGGCATCATTGCACAGTGATATGTTTGAAAACATTAAATGCAGTTACCATTAATTTTGCCAGTTTCTTTTATGTGTGTTGATAATGATTCTTCTTCATTTACATGCTTATTTTTTTGAGAGCACTTCAGAGCTATCCTGTTCACCCAAGACTCGTAAAGTGATGTGATGTAAATGATTATAACTCAATGAGTCGTCTCTGTTGTAACCGTTGCAGGACCTATTGTCCCAGTATGACATCATCACAAGAAACACCATTCAGTAACAAATTAGACATAAACTAATCTATTAAGAGATTATAAATGTGGTTTTGATTTCATCCTATATCGTCTTTGCAAATGAAGCAATAATATTAACATTGGCAGATCAACATCCAAATGATAGTTTTTAAAGTATACACAAACTTGATTTACAGCGTTTCTCAAAAGCTATAAAGTGGTTCAGAATAACTAAAAAGGTCAACATTTTTTGAAACGGCTAAAATAAAAAATATTTTTACTGACGATGTCACAGTAGGGAATTTGTGATGACTCCTAAGCAGCCAAAACATCAGCAGTACAACTATAACCATAAGACCTACAGCTCTGACAGCTTCATTTGCATAGGCATTTACTACACATTGTTAAATAAAAATAACAAAAAAACAGGGAAATTATCAGTCAGCTTTAATTAACAGAAGACCAATACTGACTCTGTTAAAGTACAGAGCCGGTTAAGGCTGACTCAGCACAATCCAGAGAGCACACTGGACTCCCTGAAAACAGATTAACTAGACCACGGCAGCATAACGAGAGCAATAACAAGCTGGTTTATTAAAAAACAAAGTTTGGTTTGTGTGGCTGGTGTCTGTGATATCTAACCAGGCAGAAACGGAGTTGGTTTTTAGGCCGTCTGCTTCCAGGAAAGGGAATGACTGTCACAGACACACAGAGGTGATGTGTCACACCGGGCCTGGTATTTACTGGAAACACCGGTGAACTCACTGCTGAGTCGTACAGGCAGACACAAATACAAATGGGCAGAAGGAGAGTTTAGTGTTTCTGATTAATTACAAATCAAACATACAATCTGAACAATCAATCAATCACATGTTTAGCTGATTTGGACAGATGTGAATATGTTATTAATGCCTTTTCTAGGCGATAATTTAATTGTCCATTCATTGAATACTTGATGCTTAATAATGCTAATATATTTTTATTAAAACTTTGTCATTTCCTCTGATATTAGGACAGATCTTTATTTTCTTTTATTTGATGCTAATCGGGGCACCTTTGCTATAAAAAGCTGCGGGAAACCCTGCACTAGCATGTGTCAAGATTCTACTGAGGTGTATATTTTATTTCTTGATGATGCCACTCTCAGTCATTTTTGTACTGACTGCAGCTGAGGATTACTCAGTTTAATTCAGTGTTTACTGCCCTGCTTGTCTTCTGATCAGCAGTAATGGAAGGCAGGAGTGACAGTGCATGTTATTAGGGATGCACCGGTTAGATACACAGGATCAGTATCAGCACCAATACTGACCTTGTTAAATGGATCAGGTATCTGACGTGACAATGACCATGGCTGACAAGTCCATTTCTAGTGGCACAACAGACTTCACATAAAAATCATTTTATTAATATGATTTTATTGGTGAATTTTCCTCATGCAGCCTCAGCAATGGACATTTGAGAATACAGAACTGTTAAATTTATTACTGGGCAGTATAGCCAAAATACCTCCCTCACATTCTCATTTCCTCACACCACCATGCTCCAGCTCACCTTGTGTCCTTTAATTCAAAATGACAACCCTCCTGGTTTGGAGACCTGCTGAAATCCCCTGATGGCAGAAACTGTGTCATTTTGTATTAAATAGATTGTGTTTTGGAGCATAATGTTCTTGGGTGGCCTCTGAAATGAAGCATTGCATCACCCTGAGTTAATGCACCAATCCTGTAACCAGAGACTGAAAATGAGCAGGTTTCATTAGACTCACGTTTGACTCCAGCTTTAATACAAATTAGTGTTTTGTTTCTCTGTATCTAGTTACTGTAACAATCAACCTGTGGCTAGATCACGAAAACAGTCTCATCTGTCAGATAGAAGTGATGCATTTGAAGTTTTTGGTATTATAATATATAAAATTAAGGAATAATACTATATAACCACAGCTAATTAACTTCCTCATTGGCATCATCATAGTTCTTTTTAACATAAGTGAAAATGTAGAGCCAAGATCCAAGACATGTGTCTTCAGGGGGCCCTAGTTGTTTTCATTAAAACATTTGTAGATTCCAACAGGTGACACTGAAGAGAAGAATTTAAAAAATAAACTAAGAAATGTAATAACAAATAAAGGCAAATGCACATAACCTGAGTTGAAGTTGTACTTTGAACAACAACAACAACAACAGTAATAATAATATGGCAACTCCCCCTGTCTTTCTTCCCATTGACTAATTGATAACAGAGTTAACAGCCCTATAAAGTGATACAGCTTATGTGTAATCAAATACCATTGACAGCCCTATAAAGTAGGACATCATTAAAGCTGCATACTGTCGACTGTTCGACTTCCTCTGACTGATCTTTTTCTTTTTTTCTCAGAATATATCAAAATCGCACAGGCTGTGTGAAACAGCAGGAGAAAGTAGGAAGTCATACATTTTTCTTTAACTTAAGCGAGTGTTGACCACAATGTTGCCGTTGGAGAATGTCGATCAATAAGTGCGCGTCAATAATTGCTTCACCAGCTGCTGTTTAGTGGCTTTACTATCTGTTTTGAAGCAGAACTTCCCTCCCAGCCGCTCACCAACAACAACAAACACAGCTGAATATTTAACCTACAGTACGAGGGATGAAAAGCCCCTGTTCTCATGCCAAAAAAAGCAAATGACAAAGCACTTTTATTGTTCCAGAAGTTAGTGTGGTGATATATTGCCTCCTCACTGGATGTTTCTCCTCGATCTCTGCTCTAATTAGCCAGATTACTTCTCCCACTCTTTGTTGGGAAAAAAGTGATTGTATTGTTTGTGCCATCTACAGGCCACCATAGCTTGAGGGGGATATTACAGTATTTGTCTTTTCCAGAGACATCTGGTCCCTATTAGTGGTCAAGAAAGGTCAAAAGGCAACTGACAGCACTTGATATATTATATTAACCTTTATTAAAGGAGGTTTAGAATTTGGCTGTTACTCCCCTCTGCCTCTTTTAGTTGACTAACTGATACCAGATTCAACAGCCTTACAAAATGATATGGTTTAGATCATGGAAATGCAATTGTGTCTCAAATAAATTGTGTTTGAAGTCTGATCATTTGTTTAACTAAATGTTTTTTGGAGGAAATGTAGTTGTTGTATGTGTTCATCGACACAAAAAACCCCCACAAAGTTACTTAAAGTGACTGCAAAGTGACTTGAATCGACCACAAACAGACGTGACACAACCACAAAATGACACACCAGAAATAACCACAAAGACACATGAAACAACCACAAAGACACAAGAAACAACCACAAAGACACAAGAAACAACCACAAAAAGAGACGAAACAAACACAAAGTGACTTGAATTGACCACAAACAGATGTGATACAACCACAAAGTGACACTAAACAACCACAAAGAAACATGAAACCACCACAAAGAAACTCAAAACAATCACAAGATGCAGAGATGCAGAATGACCACAAAGAGACTGACTCTTTGTACATGAGTACATGGATTCATAGACATGAAAAATCACCAGGAAGAGACAAAACAAGGCAAAAACTGTACAATAAAAATACTAAAACACTCAATTTTCCTACACCTTTTGAATGATGAAAAATGATAATATTTACATATTTCATAGGCTGAATTAAAACTAACAAAGTAAAATAACATGTTTTTAGCTGGTGCTGAAACGTCTAAAATAAAACTCCTAATCATGCAATCATACAATCATATAATCCTACTACAGTGGATTTTCTAAATAACTCCAAATGTTTCCGTGTTGCAGATAAGCCATCTTCTCTTGTAATTATGAATGGAAACTCTTACTTTTTTTTTTCCTGGCCAGAAAGTCCCTGCTATTGAGTGACGTCTATCTCTGAAACTCACTTTGTCACCATAAAGAAGTTTAATGTTTCTGAATCCGTATCAGCTGTTATAAAGGGGGGAAAGGGGGATTAAATGGTTTAAATGGGCGTGTTAAAACTCAGCCGCAGCCTGAGAACGAGGACAGTGAGCCGTTAATAAAGTTGATATGTTAGTTCATCACTGTAAAACTTTACAACTCTTTGAATGTTTATCATTTTTATAATAACCAGCTCAGTGTGTGTGTGTGTGTGTTTTATTACATTACTGTTATCACTTTTTGTGTGTGTTTCCAAGCCGACCTACCACGAGGATGTAATAGAATAAAAACTAATCTGTGTGTGTGTGTGTGTAAATCTGCAATAATAATATATTCTGGGCGATTCAGTGTGTGTGTTTATGAAAGGAAAGAGCTGTGTGTGTGTTTCGTATGTGTGTGTGTGTGTATGTTGAAGCAGGACTTGTATCTGAGTGTGTGTCCACTGTGACCCAGTGTAAACTAATATTGATTCAGCTGTTGGTGTTATACACTAGTCATAAAACTGGACTTATTGTAGGATCCAGGCTTACCTTCTGACTCAGTGTGTGTGTGTGTGTGAGAGTGTGTGTTGTTCTGCTTTTGTGGTACCGTCTGTGTATGTGTGGGTATCGGGTTGGATTTAGACCATGTGAGATTAAGTTTAGAAACTCATTCTACGTGTCAAACGGGGTTTTGTTCGCACTAAGTGTCTTACACACTAAAAAGTCAGACTTCTATACTTTGTGTGCAAACAACTAAGTGGTGAATTTATGTCTCCATCTGGTGAGAAGTGTGTTGGATAAATAGGTTGTTTTAATGTTTAACTTGGTTGGTCACTACTTTGTTTTTAGGGTGAAAATCTGTTTTGCTGACACAAACTTGTGTGATTGCTTAAACTGGGCAGACACTGTGTGACTTTTATTAGTTGTGTGCAATGTGTTAACTAAAACTACACATTTTAATTGGCCTCCTCGTTCCGCCTGAACCTGCACATTTCTCTGCTCACACTGTACGGGTCAGTCAATCAGTTGCAATAATGAGCTCGTCGGGTTTGAGCAGTGGCAATACCAATAAAGTTTATTCAAACAAAATGTCTGTATTCTCAACGCTGATAAAAAAAAAAAGAAGAAATATGGCTTTACTTTTAGTAATTCTACAATGAAGGAAGAATACGAAGGAAAAAGAATAATAGGGAACCACAAATCTCGGGAAAATACAGATAATATTGTGCATGTGTTCTCCAGCGACGTTCTCTTTTATGTCAGAGCAGATTCTTTGAGACAGTTTTAAACATAACATGCAAAATATACGACTCCAATAATTTAAAAACAAGCTCAAAACTAAAATCAGTCGGGTGCGAATCCATAAAGTGTTTGACCAGGTTTAAACAGGTGTTAGCATTGACATATATTTGTATTTTATTGTCACACAGTTTCACAAGCGTTACAGAAATAGACATTTTGGGTAATGCTATAAACGCAATGTCCACTGGACAATATTGTTTTGTCTTTATGTCCTCAGGTTTGTTGTTGTTGTTGTTGTTGTTGTAGTAGAGTAAGAAAGCAAATTTATCTTTGTTGGTAATTTTCATGTCTGCTGTGAAATACTTCTCTGATGCTTGTTGTCATGATTATCCAATCGGTACAGCTTATTTCACCATTGTCCTCTTATTCAGTATGAGTTTACTAATCAATAGGACAACAATAGGTCAAGCTGAAGAACTCCGGTCTGTCGTAAGACTGTAAATGTGGAATTCAAATACGTCATTACGGTTCCAATGTTTATTTATCACCATATTCAAAACATGTTTGAATTTTGAATAAAAAGCGACAGCAT
This sequence comes from Sandelia bainsii, assembly GCA_032362345.1. Lineage (NCBI taxonomy): Eukaryota > Metazoa > Chordata > Actinopteri > Anabantiformes > Anabantidae > Sandelia > Sandelia bainsii. The sequence continues at coordinate 12,419,039 of JAUMHL010000011.1, forward strand.
GCCACTACATATCCTCAGAGGCCAAACCTGAGGCAAAAGATACGCAGCGTTCAGGACTGCTCGTTACATTTATTGCTCAGTGTAATGACTGAAAAACATTTTCATCACTTCCTCTCTCATTCGGCCTTTTTGGCTGCGCAGTGAGAGGACATGATCTGGAAACATTCCAGTAAAAAATCAACCTGAAACTAACAGTGAGTTGCAGTGGACATTTCCCTAAAGCTTGACTTGTTTTAGGCTGGAAAACAATATCAGCATTACTGTGGGGATGGTGTGAGAGGGAAAGAGAGACAGTGAGAGGGTTTGTCTTTTGGTGTCCTTGTGTATCTGTTTTGCACAAGAGAGAGATTTGGTGTTTGTGTGTGTTTGTGTGTGTGTGAGTGTGTTATGTATGGGGATAGTGAGTAATACTGCATGTGTCATTCTAACTCCCCAGAGTTTTCTTCTTCACTTCTTCCCCTCTCTCTCTCCCGTCATGTCCTTCCTCACCGGCTCTCTCTCTCTCTTTCTTTTTATTTATTTCTTCATCTCTCTTTTTTCTGTGACATTCCCGTCCAGCGCTGAGGGTGTCATCCTAGTTTTCTGCTGACTCGGTGATTCACTGACACACGCACACACAAACACACACACACACTCCAGCTGTTGAGAGCGGGGCGTTTATTGGATTGTCTGTGTCCTCTATTTGGATAAGGAGAAGAGGGAGTGTGAGAAGAGAGAGAGAGAAAGAGAGGAAGGAGGAAGGAACAACGGAGGACAAGGAGTGACGAGAGATTATGAGGAAAGACAAAACAGGACAGAGAAGCATCAAAGGAAATTGTAATAGAAACAATGAAGAGGTGAGGAAGAATGTGAGGTGGAAGGGAGAGAAAATGAAAGTAAGAAGAGAAAGTGAGCATAGAGGAAGTATGTGAGGAACAAATTGGAAGTGATGAGACATTACTGGCTAAAAATAGTGGTTATTAATAAACTGACACATGTAACAATACATATACACCTGTAATCATAACCTATTAACAGAACATTAATCAACAGTTGTTGGGGTTTAGACATAAAGAAGGAATGTTATGCTATCTTTATGTCACATGCTTTTGATTTGGTCAGTCAGATAAAGACATTTGAAGTTGTTGTTCAAGTTGTGCCTACATCAAGAAAATAATCAATACATTGATAATCAAAATAATCACTAGTTGCAGCCATAAAGAACATGACTTGTATTAATATTGCTAATTATACTGTTTTTTATTGAAGGTTTCAAATGGCAGGTCTCCTTTTATCTTATTATTGTTCTAATATCAGCTCTTTCAAAAAGAGAAATATTTATTATTGTCTTGTTATTATAGATTTTCCTGCTGAGAGCTAGATGTGAAGATCGATACCAATCTCATATATGTCCATTAATTATGAATCTTAAATGTTATAAAGAGGTGGGCAACAAAAAGAAAAGCATGGAGTCACAAGCGTGATGGAACATAGAGATAGTATATTTGTTCTGCAAGACTGGGTTCAAGTAGAACTTCATATCACAGCAGTGTTGGTCAAGAGCAGAAGCTGTAAAATGTAATATAAAATAATATTAAAACAGACTCACTGCAGTTTATAACTGACCTTTTGACAGCACCATGAGGGAAATCTCACTGTGGAACTCCTGAAACTACCTGACAGCTGACAGCTGACTAAAATACTGTATCTGACCTGTTACAAATCCATCCAGTCATCCAAGAGCCACGTTGTTGACTGTTCAGGTGATTAATAAAGCATCACGCCAATAAAAAGTGATGTGTGGGAAATTCAGTATAAATCAAACATTAGTGGATTACGGGCTAAAATCTTAATATGTACAGTTTAAGTGGAGGACTTGTTTGAATGAGGCTAGAACTATTAACCAATCAGAAAAGGCCAATTATTTCTGTTTGACTGATCATTTTTGCTGTTTCTTATTTATTTATAATTTACCCCTAATAAGACTAATACCTGAAGGGCTGGGCAGAGTGTAGCAGAGCATTGTAGAGCAGGGAGAGAGAGAGCCGGGTGGAGCAGAGTGCTAAATTTCCAAAGATGCATATTGTAGCTTTAATATGGAAACATTAAATAACAACATATACTTGTTAAGGTAGTTGAAAATGTAATCTGATCTGATCGTTACATTACAAAACAAAATTGCTATTGCAAATTAGTTAGTATATAAATGTATGAACAATGTATGTGGCTTGAAGACAAAATGTGTTGTTCAGTAAAGTGAACCATAAGTGGTGGCTTGTGTTCCTTTAAGCGAGGTTACCAGGCTAAAGATGAACTGCAAAGACCTGAGACAGCAAAGACAGAGGGAGAGATGGAAAGACAGGGTGGAGAGATAAAGAGAGGTCGAGATAAAAGATGTTACAGGTAAGAAGAGAGAGACAGAGAGAGAGCAGATGCTCTGAAAGAAAAATGGAGGAAGAGAAAGACATAAATGATGGTCATGAAAGAGGGAGAGTAAAATGAAAGAAGATAGAAAGATGAAAGATGACAGGGTGGGAGGCAGAAGGCAAGTGCGGTAGAGAGACACAGAAAGATAGTGAGGGAGAGAGGGGGAGCAAGATGGGGGAGAAAGAGAGATAAAAGATATTAGGTGGAGGAAAGAGCAGCCGAGGAGAGAGAGAGAATGAGAGAGGGGTGTGAAAAAGAGCGAGAGAGTGTGTATGCGTGTGTGAGTGAAGAGAGAGATGACAGGACGATGAAGAGGAGGAGGAGGAGGAGGAGAGGTGAGCGTCCTTGCACTGTCAGGGGCGATCGATGGCACATCATTTACATTACACTGACTTAACTGTAGAGAGGGAGAGAGAGAGAGAGAGAAGGAGAAGGGGGAGGAAGAGATTGATAGAGAGCAAAGGAGGGAGGAAAGGACAGGTAAAAGAAGGGGGGGAGGGATGGACGGAAGTGAGGAATGAAGAGTCGGAGGGGCAGAAAATTAACTATAGTTGAAAAAAGATGGAGGGCAGTGAAATTGATCTGATGAAGGTTGGTTCAAGTCTTTCTTTTGTTCTTTTTTTTGTCACTCCCACTTTTTTTTTTAAACTCTCACTTCCCACACCCGCACTTCATGTGTCACATGTCTCTCTGCATTACTTTCATCCCTCCATTCATGCCATCTCCCTCACTATTCTTCTCTTTCTCGTGTGCCCTCTGAGCAAAGAAGAGGGAGCATACTTCTGCCTTCTAACTGCCTGGTTAGCGAAGCTACTAGCCTGTTTAGGCTAATCCTAATCGTTTTGGGCTAAATGCTAATGTCAGTATGCTAACATGCTCACAAACACTACTTTTATTACTGCTGCTGCTACTTTATTTTTTTTTGTTTTTCTAAAATAGCAACATAAAGGAGGCGGGGCTAGAGAAAAGGACTCTGGCCCTTTAAGACTTATTGTGACATTTTTTAGACTTGGCCTGGTGACTGAAGGGTCAACAAGTGAAATGCACCTCTGACTATTTTAGTATGCTTAAGGAGGGGGCACAGAATCCAGTGTTAGCTAGTTGTGCCCATAAATATCCAGGTAATTTCATGGTAACTTGGTCAGTATATGTGCCGCTAGACCACAGCGTGAAACAGAAAAATCTGTCGGTCTGTCTTCTGTAATCCTCCAATCCTACCTCCATTTGTTCCTCCGTCCTCTCTCCCTCACTCGTACCATATGTGACATTCCTTCTCAATGTGGCGCATTGAAAACTTCCTGTTGTTATAGTTTGTTATGGAGCACTTCAAAGAGATGGAGGAAAGGGAGAAGGAGGAGAGCAGGGGGGAGACGGACCGAGAGCGAGGCAGAAAGAACATGCAGTCTGTTATAGTTTTACCTCTTAAATGCTAACATGTGAGAGCACCATGTATGCCTGTATGAATTATCCCTGTGTGTGTGAGTGTGTGAGAGAGAGAGTGTGTGTGTATGTATTTGCCCCACATGCCTAGGAAGTAAGGTAACGACGCTTAAAGCCATCACACACTCACGCAGACATGCAGACACACGTTAGCCCATCGACCTGTATAACTTGTCTCGTCAGCGATTGTGTGTCGTCCCCTGTGTGTGTGTGTGTGTGTATACGTGTGTGTGTGCGATGTTTAATATTTAATAGGCGCTGGTTAAAAATGCAGGAGTGTTTTTGTCTCTTGTCCCGGTGCACACCTGTTCCTCTGGAGAGAGAGAAAGAGAGCGAGGGTAGCTAATAGATAGATAGATACATAGATGGATGAATGGATTAGAAAAGAATGTACAAATGTAAAAAAAAAATAGGTGGATACATGTACAGACGGATTGAAAATAGATGAAAGTTGAATAATAATGAATGAATGATAGATGGATAAATTAATATATTGACGGATTATTGAAAGATGATTGACAATTGAAGGATAGCTAGGAGAGATAGTTGGATAGAGGGATGGAAGAAAGATGGACAAATGAAGGGTGGATAGATGAATGGACAATTCGATAAGTGGATAGGCCGATGGATAGATGGCTAGAAAGATGGGATACATGAATGAGAGAGGGATGTATAAATAGATGGAGGGGGGAATGATAGATAAGACTGATGGATGGATAGATATGAAGGCTTACAAATAGAGCAGACAGGTATGAATCGTAACTACCACAAGAAGAGAAACAGATAATAGATAAATAAAAGCGAGGGATGAAAAAAAGCAGATAGGTGTCATCAGTTAATCGATGTAGTTTCCTGTTTCTCTCCACTCTGTGTTTTAAGGTGATTTTTCTCTCCTTCATTATTTTCGCTCTACTTCCTTTATCAGTCAATACTTATTATTGGCTACCTCACTCTGTCTTTTTCTGTGTCTACTCGTCCTTTTTTCTACCCATCTCTTGTTTCCTTTGTTTTTCTCTTTTTTTCCTCCCATCATTTCTTTCTTTCTGGATCCTCTCTCTCTCTCTGGTCTTTCTCTCTCCACTCCCTTCATAGTTTCTCTCCATCTCTTTCCCTCTGTTAAAAGGAGAGAAAGAAACACACACACTTGTCCGTCCGCAGTTGTGAGGACACTCATAGACATAATACATTCCCTAGCCCCTTGCCCTAACCTTAATCATCACATGTGTAACCACAGCGTCCTCACAACGACGGCATCAAACAAAAATGTGTCCACACGACCACAGAAACGTATGTGTAAACACACACACACACACACACACACACACACACACACACACACAATGAAGTCATTCATCTGTCCAATCAAAGAGGCGGAAGCCCAGAGGAAAGTAAACATCTATCTCTCTCTTTCCTGCTCTCTGAGTCCGTGAGCTTCCATGATTATGATGCGCCTGTGTGTGTGTGTGTGTGTGTGTTTGTGTGTGTGGACAGACATATATCCCATTTCTCTGGTGTCTCTTTAAAAGAATAGATTGTTCTTCTGCCACAAACAAAGATTAAAGACACACACACCTCACACAGAGGTATGAGGGAGAAAGAGAGAGAGAGAAAGGTTGTAAGCCTGTGGCACGATTTACGATGGGCGAGAGAGATGTGGGGAGACAGAAAACAGACAGAGGAAAGGAGGTGGAGGTCACTGGAAAGAACAAAAAAAGAGACAAAGACTTTCACCTCTTTTACACATGTCCACCAACTGCCACTTACAAAGTGAAGTCAAGTGAGAGAAGATGAAAGAAAGGGGGGAAAAAAGAGTAATAAATATGGACAGGTTATGGCATCATTTGACCTCAAGTTGAGTGAGGAAAGAACAGGAAAGAGAAATTAAAAGAGAACCACGAGTGTTTGATGGACAGATCAAACACTTGTGAAACCTTGTGACATCTTTGACATCTTTTAATCTGATATGACACATAACTTGTTAGTGAATAACCCATGAACATATTATCTATTCATTTACAATTAAAACTGTATTAAAAGTGAAAATAATTTTGTATTGAAACTGTAGTCAAAGTGAAAGCATAAAACTTTGAAACTCAAGTAAAATAATAATGTTAATAATACAAAATAAAATCAGACTCTGTCCAGCCTATTAGTTAGAAATAAGAGGAAAAGGATAGAATGACACAAACACAGAAAAAGAAACCAAATCCAGCAACAAACAGAAATATGAAACTCAGGATGATGGAGGATTGAAATAGAAAACCAATAAAAGAGAGAAAAATTAAGAGAAGGAGAAAAGGAGGCGAAATGGATCAGTGGACTGATGGAGAGATAAAAGAAAAGAGGGAGAGGAAGATGAAAGATTTTAGTTAAAGAGGGTTGACCCCTCACTCTACCCCACGTATTGAACACAGCAGGCTTTGATAAACTACACTGAGTGTGTGTGTGTGTGTGTGTGTGTGACCTCTGCACATTCTGAGCTAAATCAATCTGTCAAACGTGTTAGCGAGGGCGTGCTTATTCACCGCCATGCCTGTTTGTGTGTACGTGTGTGTTTGTGTGTGTGTGTGAGTGAGACAGACCCTGACCGGCCATCAGAGCCAATGACGGAGTATTGATCAAGGCTCCGTCACCATAGAAACAGCCATTTGGGTGAACAGGCTAGGGTGCGCGAGTGTCAAAGTGGAAAGACTTACTTCAAGGTGGCTCATGAGATCATCGGGTTTGCGTGTGTTTGTGTGTGTGAAATGTCACCTCCGTGTTTTCCATTCATGGCGTGTTTTTGTGTTTCCAGCCAATTAAAAGGTCATAAAAAAAAAAAAAAAAACATCAGGAGCAAACCATTCAGTGCTGCTGTTTCTCATTTTAACTAACGCAAATACATAATTACCTCTTTAATTATGAGACATTACTATAATTACTGTAAAGAGAGAGACTGTCTGACTCAAGCTGTCAGTACTGTCTGAACCATTGTGTCAGATGTTGGAGGAAAATTTGCTGAACTGATTCTTATCTTGCACCTTGCGTCTTGCATGTGCAGATTGGGGCAATCATGTTTATTTTATGATACAGCAGAATGTCTGTTTACAATAGACAGTGTTGGTTAATAAGTTTATCATTAGCCTTTAATTTGCAATGATACTGTTACTGTTCAAATCAAAAACTTTATTTAAACAGTACAGTAAGTGAACAAAAATATTCTTAACTCATGCACAGTGCACACTAGAGGATTTTCAAATCTTCACCGACTTTAAAAATGTGGGAGACATAACGACAGACTTAACCAGCTGATAATATTTTAATTGTAAGAACACACACATCAAATGACTCATTCAAGACACAAGACCACACTAAATTATTAAACTAAATTAATAACTAGTGTGATCAAATGCGACTTCAGAGCAACACAAACATGGAGTTGGACTGTTGTCGTCAGCTAGAAGAACCTGTGTGTGCTTTGTTTTGCACTGAGAAACAAAAGAGAATAAAAAAAAACTGTGCATGAAGTCATGGCTGAGAGAACAGATTCAGTATAAATTGTCCTCCATTTCCACCTGGCTCTGGAGAGACTGTTCTTGCTGTCAGCCGCCATGTTTCTATTTTTCTACACAAGTGTGCAACATCTGGTTGGTGATGCTTCCCGGTCATCTCGCTCTCATTGGCTTTTGTGGGTTTCTGCTCAATGTTCTATTGCTGATCCTTTTACATTACAGGATTTAAAGTTTGGGCAGATAAGCTGTTCAGACCAGCCTCGAGGTAGAAACACCACGAGGATTCAAGAGAATTAAACCTAAAATCTGCTCCGTTCTCGTCTAGTGTGAGGCTTAACTTCACAACTTTAGTTCAGGAACTATGAGTACCAGACCTAAGGAGCCAACACAGTCTGTCGCTGTAGGGTCAAACGGCTCTGGTAAACCCCTTAGCATTTGAGTGAGGCCATACAGAACAACTATAAACACTAAATACTACAGTATGTCTTACAAACTAGTTCTTTTCTACCATAAACTGACCCAGAGTCCAGTCTTGGGCCTGTCTATTTTGGCAACTCGAGTGTCATTGTGAGTAAAATATTGGAGATCTAAGCACATTTGACATCATCACTGTTAATCATGACATGCAAGTGTTTCAGAATATGTACAGTGCTGTAAAAAAAGTATTTGGCCCCTTTCTGATTTTGTATTTACTCGGGTTATCTTTGCGTGTTATTAAAATTCGTTTGATAGTCTGAATCATTTAAGTGTGACGAATATACAAATACTTTTTACAGCACTGTAGAAATGGGGAAATGAGATTGTTTTGTCCGTCAAATTTTGATTTAGAGCTTACTTTGGTAACAAAATCACACCAAGGAGGAAATGAACTCTGTCTGTTTTATTGCACATAAAGTTTGTGTTTGTTCTCTGTTACCTGCGTAATGAAACAGCTTCCAGTGAATGGCTGCTCAGCTTGCTCACAGTGTGAATGTGGGAAATTACAGAGGTCCTGGGGTCAAATGTCACCAGCTTACCCGTCCCTCCACGATTTCACATAAAAGTGAAGTGCTTAGGTGAAGAAATGAGCCAGATGAGGACAAATGGATTTGTTTCTGTTTAAGGGTTTGAATACACTGAAGGTTAAGGGTTAACAAATGTAGGTCAGTGGACTGGCTGCTTGTGTGTAACTGTGTGTATAGGAATATATAGACTTCACGTTTTCTGTGTCAAAGCTTCTATGTGCAGTGTGTGTGTGTGTGTGACCTGCTCTTTGTTCCTGTGCTTGGTGCAGTAGGGAGAGTGGACTGTTGACGAGGATTAATGCCCAACATATGGCAACCCTACAGGACACACACACACACACACACACTCACACACTGCAGTCATTACTTTGAACAAAGAACTGTAAGGTGAAGGCGATATCATGTGTCCTTTGTCCACACACAAACACACACAGCATGGATTCACATGAATACGCACACAAACCTTAATGTTGCTTATACATGGTTGGATGCAGACGAACACACACACACACACACACACACCTGGTACATAACATGTATCCTTTGTGAGCGTATGTGAGATGAAAGGTAGCAGGGGGGTTGTTGATGGAAAGGCTTTAAGGTTTGAATGCAAACACCTGTGTGTGTGTGTGTGTGTCGGTTAGTTTTTTACTGTGTCAAAGAGAGGGACAAAAGTGTGTTTATCATATAAGTGTGTGTGTGTGTGTGTGTGTGTGTGTGATTGAATGAGAAAGAGGGAGAGGTGAAGCAGAGTTCAGTGGAAAAGTGACGGTTCATGTTTTCATTGCCTCATGCTCCTCTGCCTCCCTCTCTTTTTCTCTCTCTCATTCAGTGTGTGTGTGTGTGTGTGTGTGTGTGTGTGTGTATGTGTGTCTTTTTCTCACGTATATTATCACATGCCAAAACATTTTCAGACGTTTTCTCTCCACATCTTTTAACACACTTTCTCTTTTCTCTCTTTCTCCCCCTCTTCCCCCACTGGGATCTGACTGATATAGTCAAATAATTAAATAATAAGTCCCAACATTCACTCTGTTCTAATCTAGTCTAACAGTTCATCATATATATGTGGGTATATATATATATACATAAAAGTATAAAATGAAGTACTTTACATTATGTAAGAGACCAGCAACTTTTCAACCCACAAAAACAAAGCAAGCAAAATGCTAAAAGTACTACCACCAGCAAAAACAAAATAGTTTTGGGTTTTTTTGGGGGAAAAAAGCACAGTTTGAGTCTCTGCTGACACAATGATCTGTTGATAGCAATATTAGCATTAGCATTGTAGCTGACCAATGTCCAAGACCCTTGTTTTTCTGCTGAATGCTGAATACACCTTGGGGCTACACATTTCTGGCTTAAAGCTTAGTATCTCTGACACGGGTCTGATTGCAGACCTCGCTCCAGGAGACCCCCAGTTCTGCGAGCGACTGGTGAAAGAAATGTAAAGTTTGAGTCTCCATACGTGGGCTACGTCACTTCCTTTTCTAACATTGTTTTAATGGCAAAAACATTGTTAACACTACTTTAGAGCTATAATATGTGACTTATGCTTGCGCTAGTATGAGATGTGAGATCAGTGTACTCTGTTACATCCAGTCCTCCCTCCCGCAGTCAGGTAGTCATCATTATGAAATTACAATAAATGAGAATGCTCCAAAATGTATTAATGGAGCAAAAATAATACATTTTCTAGTTAGAAGGGTAAGCGTCACTCAGAAACTTTTAGAAGCGAATATCTCTGCACTGCTGTCACTGCTGTTCAATGAGTCCGGGTAACAGGAGGCTTTGACTTCATCTCTACACATTAAGATAGGTTTCAAATCATTTGTAGTAAAAAGTATTTTAAAATCTACTTACTGTATCTTTAAGTCTTTAGTAGAGACATGCATGTATTTAACTAAGTGATATCATGGTCAACATAACTGCTGGATCCAATAGAGCTTTTTAACATAACCTGTGATACCACCATAATGTCATGTAGCTTCCTTAATTAGTAAGTACTGTGTAATTAATGTAGATAATAAAATAGCTATGTAGCTGCTAAGGTCAGCAGCTTACATTACAGTGGACAGACATTGGTTTATCTGTTTATTACAGTTTTGCTCTTTTGTGTTTTTGAAATTTCATTTTTTGGGGGGGGCTTTCTTCTATTGTATTATGTTAAATTGTGTTCTCACGCGGTGACACTGTAGTGGTGTCTTGAACAGGTTTTCATTTTTTGGTCCTCTCTCTCTCCTCTCTCTTTCTCTCTCTAGGTGTAAATGACTTTGGACGGCCATCTGTTACTTAGCCACCCTGCAGAGAGTTGGCCTGCATGCGCAGCTCCTGAGTGTGTGCGTGTGTGTGTGTATACCTCCCTTTATGTTTAGTTGTACATGTGCAGTTACTGTATTCGTGTGTTTGAGTGTGTTTATTTATGCCTACGTTCACATGCATAATATAGTAGGTTCGGCATGTGTGTGTGACAGAAATAGAGAGTGAGAGAGGTGCCTGTTTGTGTTATGGTAGGTGTATATTCAGATTCACAAATGTAGAACATGTATTCTTGTGCTTGTGTATTTAAAAACATGCTGTTTTACGTCAGTGTGAGCACATTTGGTGCTGGTCAAAGCTAATGTCTCTTTTTCTGTCTCCCCTTTTAGTTTCCTTATCATTCCCTATATGTTAATAGAATAAAAACAAATATTTTGTGGATGCTTTCTAGAAAATTATTGGTAATTTCCCATATTTTAGGTTTGAAAGCTGTTTCAAAAGCTGCGACTAATACATTTAACACAAAGACTTGTCTAATTTAAAAGTATTAAAGGATTTACTTACCCCTGTTGTTAGAGGGCTTTTACTTTGAAGTAGCTGGACACTGATGAAGTACAGACTATTGTTAAAAGTGTATGGATAGTCAAACTGTTATTATTGGAGGTATCTGTGGAATTAAGATCAAATTCTTTCCGTTTTGTTACAGTTCATGTCATCACAGTATCCCAACAAACAAAATTTTTGTTTCCATGTCTTGCATCAGTATTCTTGCTGTTTAGTTTTCTTTAATCCAAACTGTACAAGTTGATAGAGATCAAGCTCTTCCTGCCTTTAAGTGGGAGATATTTTAGGATGTGGCAACTCCTGCTGTTTCTGCAAGTTTTTCTAAGTGTGAAAATGAGTAAAGATGTTTTGTGCTTGTCACGTCATTTCCCTGGAGATCGATAAAATGACTTACTCACACTCCACTCTGATGTTTGTTGCACAGTAACTGTACTCAACCAATCAGGTGTAACTCACTGCTCCAGTATGGCGACCAGTGAAAGTCCTTTGAAAGTACTGTGCTCTGCGTGGAGTCGGTTTGTGATTTTATTAGGTCTGAGCGACCTGCTGTCCCTGCTGGAACATCCAGCTGTCAGCATCGACTGCTGAAGTCAAACTCAGCCATCAATACAGCAGACATTTTTAACATCTGAGCCTGAGAGCATCACACTGGAAAAACAAGCTTAAAGTGTGGAAAAGTGGAATAGTAATACGATGTCTTATATTTTATAAAGTCAAAAAATGATCCAGAGATTAATCGTTTATGTTACAGTAATTCATTTGGCCAGGTTGGCTTTTTTATCATCAGTTTTTAGTCTTTGTCATTAGTTTGGTTCATAGATTCTCATGGATTACGTAGGATACCAGCACTGTAAATAGTAGCAAATATCAAATGAAACCAAACAAACTTTATGTAACATACAGTAAGTAAAATGAGCTATGAACATTGTAAATTAATAAAACATCACTGTTTCACCTATATCTTCTCTTTGGGAAATGAAATGAATAATAAAGTGTATCAGTATCTATATCAATAGTAATATTGCAAATGTCTGTGTATTGTTTTGAATGATTGTGGACCATGTATCTAGATGACTATTAAATAGACAGAGTGGGACAGCCCTAACAGACAAAGATGCCAACATCAACAATTTCTTTGTACTCAACACTGTGATTCTAATTCTGTCACAGTAATTAATCTCTCTCTCTCTCTCTCTCTCTCTCTCTCTCCCTGCAGCTCTCGTCCAGGCCGCCCTCCGAAGCGTTGTTCTGGTGCAGGGATCCAGGAAAGCCCCAGGCTGCTGCACCCAGGCCTACCCGGCCTGCTGTCACCCAACCTGCTGTCACACACTGGTAAGAGAGAGGGAGCGAAAGAGAGCGAGGGATGTGAATGGTGTTGTTGTATTGATTTTTGTCTTTTTTTCCACTGAAATCCAGATAAGAGAAGAGACAAGTTGATAAAAATGTTCATACATTCATCCAAGTCAGCTACTATGTTCAGTTATTATGTGCTCAGAGCAAGGAGCTTCAAGTTTTTCAGACAGACTGTGCTGTTACAATGCAGGTGGTTGCGGGGCAGAGGCAGGTGGGAGTGTGCTGTTTCATGTACCAGTGAGATAATGAAATACGATCACAAGTCCAGTTGGAGGAACAGTGCATGTTTAAATCTTCTGTTAAAGCACAGCATAGTGTGATTCTGGGAATTGTTTCATTTTTGGTCACGGTGGCCTCGAAGTAAACAGCAAAAAATACATAATATCACCTGCATGATGTCATGATGATGCGTTACAAAAAAGTTGAACCAGGTCGTCATTTTTCTCAGAAAGAGGCAGTACTCGGGTTGTTGCCTGAACCTCTTGTAGTACTAGCCACGCTGTGTTAAGCGCACTCTCCCATTGAAAATAAATGTGAAAGGCTGTGTTTTTTAATACACAGTGAATCTATAAGTCAAAATACTGCTGCTCATGCTGAACAGCACAAGGAGCGGCAGTGAGTGCTGCAGTGAGTGCTTTGAGGGCTGTACACAGGATGTCCTAACCATATCTATTCTATACCGTATATAAAACACGAAAGCAATGCCTGCAAGACAGTACTCGGGGCATAAAAGGATCTGACTATTTTTCCAGGTAATTTCTAATCTATAGTTAATTTTTTCACACTTTCTTTTTCATCTCTTCATTCCAACTCTCAAGTTTCATTTGTCCTTTCTTGTCCTTCTCCAAATCACCCTACCATTGCTCTTTAACCATCTTTTTTTCCCTCTCCTGCACCCTTTCATCCTGCGTTCCTTGCCATTTCCAGTTTCGCTTAATCCATCCTTCTGTTTTCCTCACTGATCCCTCCATTCCTTTCTTCCTTCATCCCTCCCTCTCTCCTTACCTGCCTTCCTTTCTTATTCATCCTTGTCTTGCTTTCCTCCCACATCCGTCTTCCATCAGTGCACCTTTTTCCTTCATTCAATCCACCCCTCTTCTTAGCACCTGTCTTCCCTTGTCCTCTCATTCTTTTTAATTTTTAATTTTTTTTCTCCAACAATACGCCTTCATTTCCACAGTTTTCTTCATTTATGAGAAAAACAGGATTACAAAAGAGAAGATGAAGATTGTTTTTTTCTTTTTGGTGCAGGAAGTGAAAATAGAGTGAATGAAAAACAGTGAGAGCAAGAGATGGAGGGGAAAATGGAGAGAAGAAAAGAGGGATGTTGCCAGAGGAGATGATGAAACCTAAAAATGAGTGCCAGAGAGAGGGAGAGAGACCCTGAGCAAAACATGGTGGGAAGGGAGGAAAGAAAGAAACAGAGATGGACCAAGGAAGATACAAATTATCTAGAAGTGTGACAGCGATCGAGGGGAAAGGGCTGAATGAATAAACCAATGCAAGATAGAAAGAAAGAGAAAGAAGTCACATAGTGAAGAAGAAGAAGAGAAAAAGACCTGCAGAGAAAGAGAAAGAGAGGGTGAACGAGTGCAGACTGCATGGTGGTGTGATGAATGACACGTCTCTGGGGTCCCACTCCTCCATCTGTCCATCCTGCCCTCCTCTTTCCCTCCCTCCCTTCCCTCTTTTCTTCCCTCCTTCTTCCTCAACTTGTCTCACCCCCTGCTCTCTCTACTGTCATTCCTACTTGTCCCTCCTCTCTTTTTGTATCCCCTCTCTTTCTTTTACTTGCCTTTCCTCCATTTCTTCTTCTCCTCTGCTTTCTTTCCTCCATCTTACTTGGCTCATTTTCCTCCGTCCCTTCTGCACTCTGTCTCAGTCTCCTTTTATCATTTCCTCCCTTCTTTCCGTGTCATCTTTCATTCCTCTATCTCAATCCTTTCTCTACTCTTCCTTCTCTAGTTGAGTTCCTTATATTTTTGCCTTTTATCTTTTCACCCATCTGTTTTTCTTCTCTCCCTTTTCCCCCCTCTTTTCCTTACCTTCTCCTTCTTTTTAGTATTAGTCCTCTACCTTTCTTTTCTCCCCATTCATCTACTTTACTCCATCTTTCTCTACTTTACTTTTTTACCTCCAGTGTTATATGCTCACATCTCTCTTTGCATCCTTCTTACCTTACTTCCTTCACTCATTTGTTTCTATCATCTCTACTGCCATACTCCCACCTAATTTCATGTGTTCCTTCCTTACCTTTCCTCTTTTCTTCCCTTCTTTTTTGAAATTATTTCTGTCCACCTCCCCTTTCTCCACCCTATAAGCCCCACTTCAATCCTTTTCTTTTTCCCTAAACTTTCTCCCACTTTTTCTTCTTTCTCTTCCTCTCACCCACATTTCTCTCCACTCATTTCCCGCTCTTCTCTGGTTCCTTGTCTCCTTCCTTTTTGTTACACTCTATATGCCACCTCTCCTTTCTTACCCTTCCTTGCTTCATCTGATCCTCCCATAATTTTTTTTCTACTTGTGCATTTTTATCTCAGTTGCCACATTTCAACCTCTTTTGCGCCTTCTTTCCTTTCTTTCACTACTAACCTCTCTCTTACCATTTTGCTCTCTGAATTCTTCTTTCCTTTTCATCCCTCTTTCCTCTTCACTGCTTTTTCGTCCCTCATTTCATTCATCTCTTCTCCCATTTAATTTTTATCATTGTTCCTTTTCTTCATCTCTCTTGCCTTCCTTTTCACCTCTTTCTGCCAATTTTCTTTTCCCTCTCCATCCACTCTTCCTTCCGTCCCCTTGACAGTGACTGTTGGCCTCCTTCTCTCTCTCTCTCTCACTCTCTCTCCCCAGGATAAATAAAACATGCTTGTGTTTAGTGACATATGGACACAACTCACTGTTGCATACTAATGACATGCGCACACACAGACACACATACCTGATGTTTGTGTGTGTGTGTGCATGCACAGTAGTGTGTGTGTGTGTGTTTGTTGAACATTAGTGGAACCCAGAGAAAACATTTGCTCACTTATGATCACTCATTAGCTCACACTCAAACACACACACACTACATATATTACGCACCCACACTTAACACACACTTGGCAGTCGTCAGATGTCGCACACACGCAGAGTTGGTCGTCTTAGCGCCCTGCGTCCATGGAGACACCACGTTGCCGGGGGAGACGGGCTGTTGTTTACGACCTCGTGGGCGCCACAGCGATAGGGGGCATCGGCCAATCACAGATGGACATTTATCACACTGTTAGAAAACAGAACGAGAGAGAGATTGGAGAAAGCAGTGAGAAGAAGTTAAAGGGTGAAGAGGAAAAGATAAACAGGAGAGGGGAGAGGGAATAGGAGGGAGGACAAAATGAGGTCCAGGAGAAGACAGAGGAATGGGGAAAAAGAGTAAACAGAGAAGGAGATAGAAGATGGAAATTGCTGAAGAAGACACAATTAAGAGAGATAAGGAATCTAGCAGTGTAAAGAAGATAGAGGGATGACGAAAGAAGGAAGTAGATGCAAGGAAGAAGAGGATGGGATAAATGACTCAAAAGACAGACAAACATTTCTTCCTTTATTTCTTTCATCCTCTCTCTTCTTTGACTCATCTCTTCCCTCCTCTACTTCTCCTCTACTTCTCATATGTCTTCCCTCCTTCCTTCTTCCTCAACAGATCTCGTTCCTTTCTGGATTCCCCTCTTTTTCCTCTTTCCTTTCCTTTCTCTCCTTTCTTACTCTCTCATTGTATTCTTTCTTACTCCTTTCTTGACTCACCACCGCCTTTCTTCTTCCTTGCTACCTATTTCAGTATTTCCTCATCCTCCTCAATTCCTGATGTTTTCTCTCATTTCTTCCTTCCTCCCATGTCATCCGTTTTTCTCTTTTGAGTCCTTTCACTACTTTCATTTCCTCATTTTCTTTCCTCTGCTCTTTTTTTTTATCTCCCTTGCTTCCCTTCTTCCATTTCCTCCCTTGCTATTTTATAAAGAGGAAAAGGGAGAAAATGCAGGATACAGTAAAGATACAGGAAATAACAGGGAAGGAAGTAAGATGACTAGAGAAGGTGGTAGTATGTGAGGGGGGTGAGAGAAAGGACATGAAAAGGAAGGAAAGAATTGTGGAAAGACAGAAAAAAGTGTGGGAAACCAGCAAACGACCGAAGAGGAAACTGAGTAAAGAAACTGTGAGGATGGTAAAAGATGGAAGAAGCAGAGGAAGACGGAAGATGAGTAAAATGAAGATAAAGGGAAGGGAAAGAGAGAAAAGAGAGAGGGGAATAGAGCAGATGAAGGAAAGGACGGAGAAGAAGAAAAAGGATAAAGGGAGGATAAAAAGAAAAGAGTGAGGGAGAAAGAATAAACTACCACAAGAGAGTGATATCAGTTTAATTGGCCTCATCTTCCTTAACAAAGATGCTGTGATGATAAGTGTGTGTGTGTGTGTGTGTGTGTGTGGTAACCAATGCAGGGTGCTGCGGCACTCATTTGACTTGTTAATTCACTTCAAAAACAGCTCAATGGTTCGCCTTGTCTTCTAAAACACACACACACATATGCACACTTTACATAAACACACACACACACTCAGCTACAAATACTTTGGCTTCAGAGGCACATACACCCCAAACATTTTTTTAATGTGCACACACTTCTTAGAAAACACAAATACACTTTGTATGCACACACAATCTCTACATAAACATATATTTTGGCACTCGTACACACATTTTGCAGTGACAAACATAAACATAAACACATCTGGAGCTTGAGCACAAACACACACACACACTCAACTCAGTGCACTTGTTCATGCACACGCGTAAACACACACATAAGTACTCTGTGTAGGTTACAGATGAAGTGCTTTCAATCTTGTCCTGAAAAGAATACACTCATCTGAGGACTCTTATGTGCACCTGCAGAGAGTGGGGGTGGTGGTGGAGGGGTAGATTGTGAGAGAGATGAAGGGGAAAGCAGGAGGAGAGAGCGAGAGAGAGGAGGAGGGAGGGAGAAAGGTTGAACAGGACTAGAGTGACATTAAGTGTTTTCCATATCTCCTCCTCTTCTTCTTTTTATTGCCTCTCCTGTACAATGTTTTCCTGCTTTTTATTAACAAAAACTAAACCTACAGTAGATGGACGACAGAACCCAAAAAAATGCCACAGTTGCTGCTAACACCGTTTGATTGCTGCTGATTTCTAAAATACAGTACAGAAACCGGGTAATGAGCAACAAACAAAGCAGGACTAAATCAACATCAACATAAATCTTCATAATTACACTTTAATGAAATGATCTTTGCTCATAAGTGTCTAAAAGTCAAAAGATTTGCCAAAACAAAATCTATGAGATAGTGAAATATATCTCTAAATAATGATAATAATAACCTGCAGCATACTTTATTATAATAAAACACTCTGAAATGCTTGTTTTTTTTAACTACCCTGCAAGTAATTACTGCTAATAAAAGATTACTTTTGGGTCTGTGAAGCGCTGTTTAAAAAAAAATCACGTCTGCCAATCTAGTGGTTCAAATTGCAGAATCGCAGTCATTGTACTTTTTGAGCCTTTTGACCATTTCTCAATCCATCACATTTCAGAGATAAAAAATAATCAAGTCACAGTGATGTGGTCTTTTTACGTTGGCCACATTTAGGGCCCTATGATTTCCGCGATGCGGAAAACGCGGACGGAATCGCGAAATTCAACAAATAAAATCCGTTGCAAAGTGCGGAATGTCGTATAATTTGCTGATATCGGTGTGTGGGCAAAGCAAAGCAACAGTTTCTAATGAATTTTGCGCCCTCCAGCAAAGTCTTGTTCATGCAAACAAATCAGCTGAAACAAGACATGACTTTATTGAAGATTTTGTTGCTCTGAGTCAGTCATTCCTTTAGAAAAAATGAAAAAGCTACGTCAGTTTTTGGTCAAGCACTGTAAACGAGGAGGAGTGCTGCCAGAA
This sequence comes from Sandelia bainsii, assembly GCA_032362345.1. Classification (NCBI taxonomy): domain Eukaryota; kingdom Metazoa; phylum Chordata; class Actinopteri; order Anabantiformes; family Anabantidae; genus Sandelia; species Sandelia bainsii. The sequence continues at coordinate 12,437,523 of JAUMHL010000011.1, forward strand.
CAAGAGAGTAGCCTCTGTCAAATCCACTTACTCCATGTGTTGTTCTTTTTTCCCATCCACTCCATAATTAGACACTTTTTTAGGTGAATAAATATGATTATAACTAGGGCTGGGCGCGGTAACGCATTCATTAACGCCGACAATTATTTTATCGTGCATTAACGCAGTTTTATTATTATGATGATGATGATGAAAGTCCGTTGCTCACTGGTTCTGAATACACATACAGACAAACCATGGGTCACAGGAGGAGTGGGATGTTGATCAGTACTGGCTTTGGATTGGTGTCATCATGCAATTTACCAAACTCTTACAAGGACATTTTCATCTCTTCCACATGGCAGAGTTGATAGAACCACAGTTATTTGTAACCACTGCAAAGTTGAATTTTCCTTTTACTGGAGAACTTGGAGTCTGACGCATCACTTAAATACAATGCGTGTGTGTTTGCACATCAGAGCGGAGCTCCGCCGTGCGCGACACAGATATCCAGGCCCAGAGTCGACCGTATTTTTTGAGGAGGCTCAGGTCCTTTAATGTCTGCAGCACCATGCTGCGGATGTTTTATGAGTCTGTGGTGTCCAGTGTCATT
>JAUMHL010000011.1:12438214-12461806 GCA_032362345.1 Sandelia bainsii
TATTTGTTTAAAGTGTTTGCAGACTAAATATTATTGCAATTTTGTTCATATAGCAGTACTTTTTAAATAAAAGTGCAGAATAAACTACTTTTGAATTCATTATTACATTTTGCCTGTAACAAATCATGCAATTAATTGCGATTAAAATTTTTTATCACTGCCCAGCACTAATTGTAACGTAAAACACGGAATTCAGAAGAATGAAAATGGAAAAAACAGAATTTAGGAAAAAACAAAACGGATTTCATAGGGCCCTAAACATTAGCGACTGCCAGTGTTTGTGCCTTGCTCTACCTATGTGTTTACTCATTCACCTTAAATGGCAATCAAACCTTAAACTATTGTCTTTGACACTAAATTAGCACATAGACAATGGCTGTAATCTGTTTTAACAAGTAATTAAGCACTAACCTCAACTGTTGACTTGAACCACTGACTTTAAACAGGGAATAGAAAATTCTAGTTATTTATACTATTAACAACTGAACCCTAAGTGTAATGTTATATCTAATGTTTGACTTTGAAAGGAAATAGCATCCTTAATTACTAAAGTGAGAACCTTTATTTTTTCACTTTAAACAAACAATACAACAACGAACAATATCACTCTGGGATGAATAGACTGAATCTTGAATATAACCAGTGAGTTTAAACAGGCAACACAAATTAAAAGTATTGTTGTTGATATTATTGATTTATTGACTTTAAAAGGCAACAGAACACCAGACTACCAACTTTTTTAATTATTAGAATCTCAAACAGCAGGGCTTGACCCACATATTTGAAAATGTGTTAGGTATTCGGTATTAGTTTAGATTTTCAATTTAGATATTTGTATATTCATTTTTTTAACTAAATGTAAGATATCAGTAATAATTTAATTGCACTATTAAAATGTGGAAATACTTGGATGCCTGACATCCATGTCACTTGGTAAACATCATGCCTCTAGTTCACTGTGGGCATTAAATGGCAGCCAGTGAGGAAAGTAGCTCAGTTGGTAGAGCAGTCGTGTACGAGCCCATGGGACAGTGGTTTGGTTCCTGGTTCCTCCAGGCTACATGTGATGTCATTTATTTTTGTTTACACTGACTGAAATGTGCATGCAGCTATTATAACTGTGTCAGCTCGCTTATAAAATATATTCCCTAATCAGCTTTGCTATATGACAGAATCCCTGACAAAGAACTTCAAACATGCAGAGCCATAGCTACTGAACGTACTGGCAAATTAAACTTCTAATTATGAAGCTAAAACTCAAATTGTTTCCTCTACATGCTCACGTAAACCTTTACCGGGAACTAGAACCTTACTTGGGTCATTGACCACACTTGCCTTGTGGTGGCCTAATGGAACAGTTAAAACTTATTACTGACCAAATGCAAAGCCCAAGACCCATCTTTATGGTTTTTTACAGACTCAAAAAGTTAAAGTTGAAAAAATAAATAACTTTAAAGCCAGCATCTGTGGATATTAGAGAAGACACAAAATGGCCACTGCAAAATGGCTGCAAATGGGGTCTTGGACGTCCAGTGAAAGCTAAAGAGGGGCGACCTAAGTGCCAGAGCGCAGAGCTGAAATCTATTTGACTCAGCACAAGAGCAATTGACTGCATTTGTAAATTGGCACTCGGAGTGCTCACAGGAAGAAAGAAAAAAACAGAAAAACAAAACAGCCAGAACAGTGTGTTTCTAAATTCAGAACACAAAGAGCAATTTCTCTGTTTTCCTGTTTTCTTATTCAAAGTGTCACTCTGTCTCTGAGAGCGCGTTCAGAGCACTTCGTCAGAGATGTAGGTGCAGTGGATTAAATATTTACAACCATGGCCAAATGGGGTGGGTTTCACGCGAGCTCAGGGGTTTAAGACTCTCGAAGACCAGCAGTCTCCACCAGCAAACTCAGAACTATCAAAGACCAACTTGACGCACTGTACTGTGGAAGAACACTGAGAGATCTCATTTAAAATATTGCCTCGTCTTTGGTGAATACTGTTAGAAAGAAAGACCTTACACTAACAGATAAAAGTTCACATTTTTAACAACTCGTGGGCTTAATTAATTTAATTTCAAACAGAAAAAGTGTCAGATCTTGTCAATGATGAAAAGGTTTTCGAACATAAGTGGATTAATTCCTATGTTTGTACCAAAATTTGTACCAGACAGTCTTGTAGATGTCAGATGTGAGTCTATTGGATAAGTAACTTTTTAACCTGCTGGTGGCACTAAAGTAAAAAGTCGTAGCATTGTGGGAAACATGACTGACTGTACACAATTTAATGCTGTGATATTTCAGTCTGAATGAAAGTGGTGGACCAACCATCATAGCCATCTCTAGATAAAAACAATGCTGTGCTCTTTCATAAAGAGTCTACAATCACCTTACTAACTCCCTTTGATTTGCTGATTTCTCAGTCCCTGCATTGTCATATTATACTGACAGTTCACTTCTTGTCATTCATAATCCAACCTGTTTTTATCTTTGTTTTCACTTCCTTCTGTCTTCGCCTCCTCTCCTTCCTCTTGTGCATCCTTTGGAAAGCATTAGGATGCATGGAAAAGAAAGGAGATGGGTAAATAACGTATGGGCAACCCACAGGGGACCACAAAAACGCACACACAGGGGAATATATATTCTCTCTCTCTCACTCACACACACGCACGCAAACACACACACTCTTGTTCTTGGTGCGTGTGTCTTTGAAGCTCTCTGTCAATCAATCACACACTAATTCCCAAGGTTCCGTGGTCGCCATTAGCGACAGAGGTCGATGCTCGGTAACCGTGGACACAGCGGACAGTCATCGATCTGAGAGAGAAGGAGAGAGCCAGTGTGTGTGTGTGTTTGATGGTCATGATGGAGAACAGTATTGTGGCTCTGCCCTCACTATTGATTGTCTTCAAGTTGCATTGAGGCGAAGCGGGCGTTCTTGTGTCCAAGTGTGTGTGTGTGTGTGTGTATGGGAGTGTGTGTCTATAATCCATGTTTTGTGTGTTTTCTTGTCATGCCTGTGTCTGTGAGTTCACGTTTGTGCACACACATGCACGTGATTGAGCATGCATGCCCACCTGAACTGCAGGTCTGGTTCCTGTATCTATTTAAATGTGTCTCTGTGTGTGTGGCAAGGTGTTCCTCAGTGGAGTAATCAATGTGTGAATATAGTCTTGACCCCACAGAGGGACTCCATTTTCCATTTCTATTGCTTTGTCTTTTCTCTCTCTCATCTTTTCTCTAACTTAATTTTAAAAACTTGATCTGATATTTCCATCGGTACAAATTGAGTCTAGCTTATTTTTTTTTACCATTCAGCAGTGACTGGTTTTGTCGGACAGTGTTTTGCTTTCATTTTTAATAATGCTAACAACATAGCTCTACAGATAATAATGTAGTTTTTATCAATCAATCCACCACTTAAGTCCAGACTGAAATAACTATTTGATGGATTGAAACCTTGTACAGGCATTCATAGTGCTAAGAGGATAAATGCTGCTGATCCTCTGACATCTAGAGCTACCAGGTCAAGTTTAATTTAATCCCATGAAATGAAAATCTATAAATTGGCACCATATTTTGGTACAAACATCCACGGTTCTTCAGGAGTGTATCCTACTGACTTTGACAATATCCTAACTTTTACCTATAGCACCAAGAAGTGGAGATTTGTGGTCAATATCTTTAACTGTTGGATGGGTTGCCATGAAAGTTCGGGATGAGTAGTAATATCTGATCCTCTGACCGTCTGTCTGAAGCCATCAAATGTCAAATTCAGAATGTGTCCAGTACTCCGATGTATAAATATATGCCTGCAAAACTAATAACATTCCCAACAGCCTGAGTTGCACCCTGTATGTAGTGCTAATTGGCAAATTAGCACTAGTGACCTTTTTGTATTGATGTTATTTTGCATTTTTGTTGGTGTGAATCTTTTCTGGTTGTTTGGTTGGTTCTTTTCCTTACTTTTGAACTGGGAGCAGCTGTAACAAGGCTAAAACAATTTCCCCCTGGGATTAATAAAGTTTTTCAATCTTAAATTTTAAATCTTGAATGTTAGCATATTAACATGCTAAACTAAGATGGTGAATATGGTAAACATCATAGCTGCTAAACATCAGACCCCTCTCTTGCTTATTCTTCTTCCACCTTTCTATAATTATATTCTCTTGTATCCCTTTTTATGCTTCTTTCTCTCACGTCAGTCTTACATTTTGCCTTATTTGTCGTGTAAATCAAAATAAATGCATTTTAAGTTGTCCATCATCAAATAAATAACCAAAAATTAGCATTTTGTGTTTTAAACATTTGGCCTTTTGGACTGGACCTCTTCTGTTTGTCTCTTTATTTGTTTTTTTCACTTCTTACTCAGTAGCCTTTCCACATTAAATACAAATGTAAAACTGGCTGATATACTATATCAGGTCCACTGTCAGGTGGTGTTTTAATTTGAAATAGTTCTTTATCATAACAACTGAAGAATGTGATATAATATATATATTTCTTCCAAACCAATTGGTTCCATTTTTATTGTTATTTTTTTCTGGACTACAAAACATACAAAACAGATTTTGTGAAAGTGAAAAAGTTTTGCATTTAACACTGACATATCATCACCACACAATTAGACAACAGCAACAACATAAACACGCTTTATTTATATAACATGTTTCACACACCTCGCAGAAGTGTCTCAAAGTACTGATCTGATGAAGCTATTAGCAGACAGATGCTAATTTACACAACCAGCAGTTGCACAGGGACATTATCATTTATTTGGAGCTGGGCTTCTGACACTGTCTCACACTCCTCTCTTAAGCTGTGGTTTGGTTTCCATCAAAATCAGTCTTTTAGCTGCCTAACGCTGTACTATGTTCACCAACTAGTCTCTAACTTTGTCTGTATGTTTTTGTCTGCTTGTTGATGTTGAGCAGATACAGTGGGAGTCTTTTCTTTGAAAACAGCTGCTTGATGCATCTTAAAATGATGTTGCCAGAAGACCAAAACAATGACCAATCTAACGATGACCTGCTAGTTTTGCATTACAAATAGCTGAAAGTACACTAACGTCTCCATTTTAGAAGGCAATATGTCAAGAAACAGATCTGACTACACATAGTGGGGATCTAATTAAATCATGGCAGTGATGCAGACTTTCTTTTTAGTTTTTTTTTTACTGTAGTACATGTCGAAGTGTAATTGACCTGCATACAACAATCCATTTTTCTCTATCTTTAAATTAAACTACAAACACTGCGACAACTCCTCCCACCCTCTATCTTGTTTTCTTCATACCTTGCAGACAACTGTACTGTGAGTGTAATGGACATTCCCCAAAGGCCGTCAACCGTGACCAAGGCAAAACCAACTGACCTATACACACACACACACACACACACACATATACACACACACACACACACACACATGCATGTATACGCACACAAGTATGCAGAGATAAGCATGCATTCCAGTACAGACACATTTGGACATGAAAGCAAACTGTACATACACACTCAGCACAATGTAAAAGAAGCTCATATGCACATTCACACACATAGTAGTGCAAGCATGCAAAAAAGCACACACACACACACACAAACACAGGGTCATCTCTCTCACTCTGCTGGCTGTTGTGTATAGAAGTCAGTTCCAGGTCAGCGCACAGAGCCAGGGATCTTAGTCCATACAAAGGAGTGTGTGTGTTTGTGTACAAGAAGTGGAAGGGGGTTTGCTCTCTGTTCGTGTATGTGTGTGTGCTGTTTTTCTGCATGTGTGTATCAGTGAATGGACGCCAGCCCCAAGGCATCTCATAACAGCACTCACACCCTGAAACACTTCAGCAAAATGCTCCCGCTGAAAAGAGTTTGACAGCAACAGCTGGGTGTGAGTGACAGTATGTGTGTCACACTTTGCCGCAAAGCATCATGGGTAAAGGCAGACAGGTGAGGAGTTAACAAGGGCAGTGATTGGTTAGCTGTGAGAAGCTGATGGATTTTAAGGCAGCTGTTATCGATTAAAATACTGGTTGACAAATGCAGGAATCTTACCGTTGCAAGTGTGTGCAGCTAAAACATGTTTGTCATAATGATGAATATATAAAGGTGTGTGTGTGTGTGTTTGTGTGTGTGTCACAGGCCTGACTGCCGCAGCTATGGCCGAGCTCCAGAAACTTCAGAAGATGAAGATGATGATGAGTCTCCAGAATGGCAATGAGTCGGACAACGATGAACTACACTCCAATACAGGTAACACACACACACACGTAAGCACACAAAAATAATCTGAAACACACGTGCACAAGTGTAAAAAGTGAGCAATTAAAATTAGGAATCTCACAAAGTGTTCCTCAGTCTGTTACAAAGTACTTTTAAAGTCAACAATGTCATCCACATACCTTTCACATTGCGTGGTTGAATGCACCCACCTGTATGTGCTATTAGGGCTTTAGACTGTTAGTTGTGGTGAAGTTAACTTTTCACTTATTCATTTCAATGTCCCCTTCAGAACAGCACGAGGTGCCGAAATGCACTTCTACTTGGGTTAAATATCACTGAAGTAAAAGTATTCAAAACATATTGAATAAAAAGGCATTGTTGATGTCAGAATGTGCCTGAGAATTATAATCTTTTCAGGTTTTCTTCAGTATCAGTGTAATCCAGGAATAGTTATCTTATAGATACAGATATATAGATTTTAGTAGCTAAAATGGCTTAGTTTTAATGTTCCCAATTTGAAAACATGAAAAAAATAATAATAGTTGTCTAAAATACACTGGGCTTCCGTGATCACTAACACCTTATTCTTAAGCTAGATTTAGATTGAGTCTATGCTGTGGGCTAATCCACTGTGAGCGTTTGTACTGAAGGTGTGCGTCTGTGTTGCACTGCCAAAACACCAGTCGTCAATGGTGAGTTTTCTTTTCCACTGTGTTGAGTTATTTTGGTGTCTGAGGCTGAGCATATCATGTTGGATTTGGAGGTAATAGATGCTGAGGAGCAGCTACTTTTACCAAAATGACTGCAACACAGAAAAGAGACAAGGCGTCAGTGTGGTCACTGAACGAACTGAGGCAGAGGGAGCACAAATTTTCTGTGCTGGTTTGAAAATGCGTTTTATCCATATATGTCACACTGGTGTACGCACATAGACATTACTTACACACTGCCAATCGAACGTGTAGTTACATTCCTGGGTCACTTCACATCAGGCCAGAGTGTAGAGTGTAGCGAAGGTTAAGCAGCTACACAGAACCTATGGCAGACCTGGGCTTTTTACGGCCCACAGGCCACATCTGGCCCCTTGACCCTTCCTGTCTGGCCCGCGTGCGGTCACTCACAAGCAAGAAACGTAAATGAAAACCAGTTCACGCCATGCACACTCTGCTGCTTTTATTTTGAAAGTGTGACTTTTATTTATGTATGGACGCATGTGCAGGTGAATGCTTACCGACAGACCCTCAAAATGTCAGCTCATGCGAAAAAAAGTAAGATTAATACCGTATTTTTAACAAGGCATGGACTGCAAAAATATTTATTTACAGAAGTCAAAGGAAAAGCTGTGTGCTTAGTTTGTGGTGCACCGGTCGCTGTGTTAAAGGACTACAATTTAAATTGGCACTACGCGACCATACATGCAGAAAAATACAAGAACTTTTACCACATGAGGAGGCATGCGCAGAAGATTCTAGTCCTCTATAGAATATCCTAAGTCTTTTGATTACCAGTAGCATAATCAAAATTATATAATTCACTGCTCTTTACAGTTGGAGAAAATTAACATTGAACATAGTTAAGTTCAGGTTATTGTTGGTTCGGCCCTCTAACACAACTCAGATTTCTCATGTGGCCCTTTGGAAAAAATAATTGCCTACCCCTGGCCTATAGCATACATATGAGCGTAGATTTGACATAGACTTTTCAAAAAATTATTAACTTTTTTTAATAGCATCAAACAGGTTCTTACCAGAAATCTGACCTTGAGTAACCAAGATTACGGTATTTTGCAAAGCAGAATACTTCTAAAACCCTGTAAATAAAGTGTGAAACTGAGCACAAGGCCTAGACCTGAAGTGAGAAAAATTAACATTTTATCATTGCACTGTTACATTTCTAATTAAAGTAATAAGATAGATAATATAATAACTTTTTCTTGAGAAAAATCAGTGGGGTTTATATTGACTGTTGCTTGAGTAAATACTATAAAGAATAACAAGAACAACAAACAGTAAATAAAAAAAGAAAATGTAATCTATTCTCTGGAGTTTCTGGTGTGGACCATGAATGTTGTTAGGATAAGAAATTGGTTTGATTTGTTCAAAAGTCAACACACCAACAACTCTATTCTCTGCCACCTTTGTTTTCATTTGTCACATTTTTCTGTCCATTCTCACACCTCCACCTTTCTCTTCTTTCCAGAGTTTCCCTCCCTGAGGATCAGTTATCTCTATTTTCCATCTTCTTACCTCGCTTCATTTTACATAGCGAACTGTAAAACATGATGATGGCTGCAGGGAGGAAAAAAAGAATCCACACATGGAAACCAAAGAAGAAGAGAAACTATTATTTAGTATTGAAGCTCACAGTGAGCTCATGTCTCAGATCGTCTCTTTCACTGGGATCAGATTCAGCATTTGTTTGAGTGCAAACATATGGACGCACGATACAGACCTTGATTACATGATTACGTGTGTGTGTGTGTTCTACCTAAGTTCTAGTCAGATTTCCATAATATTCAGTGTCTTCTTCTTTTTCACTCTCCTCATTCGCTCCGATTCACATTAAATTATAGTCATATAGGGCTTAATTAACTTCATGGGTAATTATGTAATATGTTTATACAGCTGGGACATTAAAGGAAGTGCATGTGGTGAAACTAACTTTTTTATCTGTGTTTACTGTGGCTCAGTTATAGTTTTTCTCTGCGAAGTCAAAGGCACTTTGTGTATCTGTATTTCTAATGGAGTATACATTTACAGTATAGGGGTATTTTGATTTGATGTTAGAATTTAATATTTTCTTGCCCTACACGTTAAGGCAAAAGAGTCCCCACCACAATTCAATATACAGCGACTACAAACTGTTAGTTTAATAATCCTAAAACACTATATTAATGTTTTGTACTACAACTAGCAATCATTTTGAATTTAGATTTGAAAGTTAGTTATTCTTTTGCGTCATAAAACGGGTTTTGAGTGTTAGTGAATAAAACTTAAAAATACAGTTGGGATAGTTTAATATGCTCAAGATGGATAAAAACTGTGATATTGTAGACACCCCGGGACACACTCAGGTCAGCAATATGGAAACATTTTGGTTATACAGAGGAGAAACAGATGCCAATCATGTGCACCCGTTGTCTTTAGAGATGGGCTAAAATATACGTTTGCCAACCTGGCATTTGTCCAATTCTTGATGATGCATCTGCAGTTTGGAGCCATTGGGTGGGACCAAGGAAGCTTTTCATAATAGTGGCCTTAGTTATTTTGCAGGTTTTCACAGATACAACAACTTTACCAGAAATGGGGTGGGAACACTGGAGTTCGATAGAAGGATGGAATGTAGGTATGGTTAAAAGTTAACAAATAAATATTTAAATGATATATACTACAAAATGGGATGATGGTTATGCATAATACATGTGACAAAGACTTTAAGTTGCAGAAAGTTGATATTTTACCTCTAAGGGATAAGTGGTGTAGTGGAAACATGGTTGGCCAAATTGGATATAGAGTAAGCACTAAGCTGCATGATTATTGTCATTGTGTTGATGATGATATTTTAACTGGAAATGTTGTACTTCTTAATTAATCAAAAACAAAAAGGTCTATTCGTACCAAGATAGGTGCAGGTAAAACTGCCTTTTCTTTACTGAAACAGGTCAGCTCGCTGCAGTGGAAAGTCAAAGACAATGGATATGAATGATTCACAACATCTGAAATGTGTTTTTGAAAAAGAGACACTGGCATCTCAATGTTAAGGAATGCGTATTATCTGTTTTCCAGGTGTTTCTTTTCTTATTTTTAAGATGATTATTTTAATTAACACGTCAATAGCCTGCTAGTTGTTTCCCTGTGGGATGAAGATGGTGTGTTTTTAACGTTGAATGTAAAGTTGTCTTATAATCTTATGAGAATGGGCCACAAAATGGCCTAACATGCAGTTCAGTTCATTCAGTCACTGTACACATTGTGATCGAACTGTTTTCACAATAAGTCAAAGTCCCCCGTCACAAAAAAGTAAAATCTAAACCATCTGTTTTTCATAGGTGACATATGTAAAAACAAAGATTACACACAAACAGACACACTTTCTGTCCCACTCCATCTCTGCTGTGTTTGCTTCACTGACTTCTTAAAAAGACAGGAAACAAAAAGCAAGGACGAAAAAAAGAGAGAGTGCAATCCTTCCTCCCGTTTCCACCCAGATTCTCCTGTTTCTATTTTCCTTTCTCCTTTTCCATCTCTTCCCTTTCTTCAGCTGACCTGGCAAATGGGCTGATAGAGTTACTCTCCCTCCATTCTCATTTAATTCTCTTTTGACTTGTCGTTTTTTATTTATTCCCTCCTGCGATTCTTCTCCTTCCTCTCTCTTTGTGTCTTCTTTTATTTCATTCAGAATTCAGTGATTTTTGTTTTGTAAGTGCGCAGAAAGCTTTCTCTCCATTGTCCGACCTTATTTTCTTTGTAACACACACTCACACTGGCCTGGGAAACTGCAGCGGACAATAGAGCAAAGGAACAAGTGTAGGAATGAAAAAGAAAATAAAGCGAGGAAGGACAGAGGGCAAAAAGACTCATTATGAGAGAAAGGGATATTTAGGGCGAGAAAAAAAGGGAAGAAAAAGAAAAGATGTTTTCGTGTTTGATGGTTGAAAGTCGATCACTCTGGATTTACCCGCTCTGACTGTAAATCTGTTTTTCTTTTTCTTTAGAAAAATGACAAAAACAGATTGGAGTGAGGGATGAATGAGAGAAGTGATGGAAAAAGAGACAGATTAATGTGTCAATGGAAACTACATCTTTGTTTTTGTCAGGAAGAGAGAAAGAGGAGATAGAATAGTAAGACAATATTAAATTCATATAAAGAAAGCTGCATTATAAAATTATTCACATCAATTAACAGGTAGTTATAGTGCAGTCATTTAATGTTTGTTCAATCAGTGCTGTTGCTATGCAGATTCATCAATTAAACAGATTTTAATATTACTTAGATTTCAGTAGCACTAATAAATGCTTTAAAACACACGACCATGTAATTGTAAGTAGATGTAAGTGTTTATTACATTATGTACAGTGTAATTAGTCTACAGTTATAACTTCTTTAAAGAGATATTTTATATTATTACAACTGTGTTTTATAATGATATGTTGATATCCAGCGTGCATTTGCAGAAACCTGTACTTATAGGTGCACACACGAGGAGTTGTAGTTGTTGGTTTCATGAGTCATGATACATTCAGATCATCCAGTCATCAAAGTCACGTAAAGATAGCCTACCTCTCCACAGGGAACAATAATTTGATTTTAAGTATGTTTCTAACCTTAACAAAAAATTAATTAGTAAGTAAAATAAACACAATGCAGTATTTTACGACCTGCAACATTCAAAGGACTGAATGAATGTTTTGATCTGGTATCCAGTTCTCATAATACATTAATAGAATATACCAACTCTCCACCTGTCAGCGGTCAAGTTGCATCATGGGTATTAAAAGAAAAATGCAGAGATTGAGAGAAAACAATGTCTCTAGTTCTGCTTTTAATCACCTCACTGCTGTAATGTTAAATCTTTGGAGTGCTTTTCTAGTATGCTGTTCATATTATCCTCCTCATGGCTCAACTCCGCTCTCAACTGACTGAGAGGTTTGAGAATGTTTTTTTTCTTTCCCTTTAGTAATTTACTCAAACTCAAAATAGAATAGTTTCATATTTTGAGATACTTAAAAATCCAGTAAGTCCTAATCGTCATTATGGTTTAACAAAACAAAACAAAAAGGCATGAAATATTTCACTTTACATGTAAACAAGTTTTACTTTTTGAATTATGAAAAAAATGTACTTGTTGAGGTGCACCTGTATTTTAAGTTTTCTTACTCCAGTAGCCGCCTCAATACATGGTGCTATCCAGAATAATCCCCAGCACTAGGCTAACTCTAGACAATTACATGAAATTCTAGTTTTGCAGTCGGAAGCGTCCGTAGGAGTGTTGCCCATCACAATGTTAACACGATGATGTTCAGTGTTTGGTGACATATGGACTAAAACAGATGTCTTTCTAAAGTTAAAGGTTTGTGTTTTTCCAAGACTATCTTAAAACAACATGCCCCCCATATGTATGCTGAAATAGATTTTGGTCACTGTAATAGTTCTTCCTTTCATACTAGCTGTCTTTGCTAACAGGATTTACTGTTTACAGTTCTGAAGGAAAAGGTTCAGTAGGTAGGGCTATGCAAATTAAGTGGACTGTCCTTTTAGTACAAAGTTATTCTCTTGTTTTATCATCCCTGCATCACAGGAAAGGATTTGTGTGCTAAAAAGACAAAGGTTTGAAGATATCCACTTGGATTGCTGAAGCCTCATATCATATCCATATTTTTGCACAAGAAAAATATACCATCAGGTATATTGAAATCTGAGATAGTGAGGGACAGATCCTCTGACAGCCAGTATGGACAAGAGGAGTGATTAGTAACCAAAACCATTTCAGTGTACATATGGAGAATTGGTAATAATGAATTGGTGGCATGTTGGTCGAATTTTGTAAATATTAGTCTTAACGTCTACAGAGCGATCTGTGAGGGGCTTTTCCTTCAGAGTGTTAACTGTTGTTCTAAGTTGTCATTATTGAAGCTCTAACACAGAAGAGTGGGACTGAAAAACAGAGGTAAATGGAGAAATGGAAGAAAATACAAAGAAGCCCAAAAGTGAAAAAGAGGAAAGAAAGTGACAAGGCCAGGGAAAATTTTTTAAATGTGTGTGTGTGTGTGTGTGTGTGTGTGTGTGTGTATGTGAAAGAGAGAGAGAACATCTGCCCATCTGTTTATACTTCTCTTTTTCCCTGGTGTAAATGGCAGAAAGGATGAGGCCCAGCTGTCATCTACACACACTCAAACGCACGCACGCACACACACACAAACACAGCACAGGGAGTTCAGTAGGCAATAATAGAGAGAGACGGTTGCTAATTCAAACTAATGGAGGGAGATGAAGATGGATGAAGGAGGGAACGGGGGAGCAGAGAGAGAGATGTGTAGGGCGAGAGAGGCAGTGGTACACTGACAGAGAGAGGGAGGTAGTGAGTGAGAACAGGAGAGGAAGTGAGAAGTAAGTGAATCACTCTTTCGACAAAAAGATCTGAAGTTAAAAGGTTTTTTAAAATAAGAAACACAACAGTGACCATCATTAAAATCGATGCTCTAATAAGGTTGTATTAAATGACACTATGCTATGTAATGCATTAATTAATGATCAACAAATGTCATAGTAAAATAGTAATTTTTATGCAATTCAATATTTTGTTTAATTACTCACTGGCCATTTTGTTATATATAGGTGTAGAGACTAATGCTGTTAACACTTGTTCTGCCATAAATTCCACTTTTATGATGGCTGTCATGTTCAGATTTGTTGATTCTGTCAATGAGGTGTTAATTAATTTTCTACACAGAGGTCATGGACAGTGATGATGGTATAATAAACTGTACTTAGAGGTGTTTTTAATATTTTACCCACTTCATGTACGTAAATGACTTGACAGTGTATGACTTATATAGTGTACATATAAGTGAATTTACACATTTACATTATATTGTAAATATTTGTTCATACAAGTAAAATTTATGGCAGAGCTGTTGTTAGATTAGATTGTTTAGTGTAACTAATTGTTTTCAGTTTTTGAAAATACAACAAAGAATAATTTTTAGGGTTGTATTGATAAATGATGTTCTTTTTTAATGTATCATTAAAAAAAGCAATGTGTGCAAATAATTTAAATTACTTTTTTCTTTTTTTTCTTTTTTAAGATTTTCACTTACAGTTTTGTGTTATCGGACAATAATTAGGGTTTACGTTACAATTTGTGGCCGTTGTGGTTGTTAGGGTGCGAACACCCTAAAAACGTAATATCTTGCCCTCCCACTCGACTCAACTTGACGTCGTACTGAGCTTTTAAATATCATGTCAACGTTCATTAACAAATGTGCCGGGTACAGCACTTTTTTATTCATGAAGGTTTAAAATATATTTTTTCAAAATGTATTATTACTCCCAAAGAACACTTAAAGCATGTCCAGTTGGAATTTTTGATGTAAGTACGACAACAAAACCTTCAACAAAAGTTTTCATCTAACCTTGGACTAAACCGACCAGCTCTAAATATTGCTCATGTCCTGTTTTTGGTTGATAAGAAGCCATGTCATAATGCACTCTCAGGTGTCTAATGTACAAAATAATGGACTTATGGCTTCCTGTGAACAGCAGAAACCACATCAAGAACTATGGCCATAATTAAGGAGAGTTGCTAAAATTTCTCAGTAAATGTCATGTGACTGTGAAGTACTAGCAATATCTCACAACCTTTCAAGCAGGCTTTAGCTACTTTTCATTGAAAATAGTTTCCAACACTGGGTCTTTTTAAAAGGAACAGAGGTGCGAACTGGTGAGGGTCCAAACGTGACATTATTTCTCCACCCAAATACAAAAAATAAGCAGTGTGTGGCACCAGGCCTTATAGATATACTGTTAGATACTAACTAAACTTTACTAAAATTATGAATACAACTCAAAAAACCAGCAGCTACAACCTGAAAACTAGATCAGTTCGAAGTTAATTCATCTCAATTATATATTTCACCTCAAATAAACGTTTATGCCAAAGACGCTAAATTTACACAGTAAAAGTAAATAACCTGTATATGAAGCAGAAGGAGACACAAGATCTCGACTGAATATGTATTTACATAAACACATTAATAACTTCTCTCAACTTCTCTATTTCTGGGAAATACAGAACCAGTTCACTCAGGTTCTTCAGTGGTATGACAGAGTGACACTTCTTACTTCGGAACTGTCTTTCACAGTCATGTCATGTTTACCCATTCAGAGGATTTCTGAATGGTATTAGATGTAATGTTAGCTCCTTGATAAAATATGTTTGTGTCAGTGTGTCAACTGGCGAAAATGACAGTTGCCAGTTACAAATGAAAAGCCCGATTTCGGTTTGGTTTGAGGTTTTCAACCAGTCTGGAGTATGAATGTCAAAACATCCAAGCTTTTGTGTGTTTTCATCTTTCCCCCAGGAGGCAGTGAGTGTTCCTGGGATAAGGAGCGTCTGACTAGTCCTCCTGCTGGAGCCCACAGTGGAGGAGGGGGAGGCGGTGGAGCACCAGCAGTGGGAGGAGGAGCTGGAGGAGGAGGAGGAGGTGTAGCAGGAGGAGTTGGTGGGAGGGGTCCGGCCATAGGAGCTGTCAATCAACAACTCCAGCAGCAACAGCTACTGGCCAACAGTGAGTACACACATACAAAAAGAGATAGAGTATATATCTAAACAGACACACAAACATATGCAGGACTACCTGCATTAAAAACAGAAATACTCACACACACTCTCAGGATCTGTGTCTTTTAAAGGGGTGGCAATATTTGTTAATGTACGCCATTTAATCTATTCCCATCACCTGTATTAACACTCTGGCTGGATTAATCAGCACACACTCTACTAAATTACTCAATTCATCAACACCACACAGACACACACACACAGAGACATGCAAACAAACAGAAACACACTCATACTGGCTTTATTTCTTATTGCAGAAGTTATATTTTTGCGCACAGACACACACACAAACACGGCAGCGGGAGGCGACAAACACTCACATTGATTACTCTATCACTTCAGTCATCACGACAACAGCAATCAGTGTTATTGTTTCATTGGAAAGAAAGCAGCCGCAATTTTGTGTGTGTGTTTTTAAGACAGCTGAGACAACTCTCTCCTGTGTGTGCATGTAGTGGGAGCTCGCTTTGGAAAACAGGGGGCTATTTTAGGGTCAGAGGGTGTGAGTTCAAAGGTTAAAGGTCAAGGTTATGCTTCTAGGGAGGTTTGGGGTTAAAGGATGAATTAAAGTTAATGGAACAGCTTCACAAATGCTGTGAAATGTGTTGTTTTTAGTGTGTGTCTGCATGTGAAACAGAGAAGGGGGGGGGGGGAGACAATGTTGAAAAAACCTACATAAAGAGATGGGGTTAAAGGCAAGAGGAGAAGAGGAATGGAAAGAAAAAATGGAAGAAAGCAATATGAGGAAAGAAACAGATAAAAGTGACTGCAAGACAGCACGTAATAAAAAGAGACAAGAAAGTAAAGGAAAGTAAAGGAAAGCAAAGGGGAAATAACAGAAAAAAGATGCAAAGAAAGACAAAACAAGGCTCTGACCTCCCTTTTCATTCACCTCATCACACTTTAACCCACCGACCTCCATATTTTCTCCCCTGTCCTTTCTCCATCCCCCCCCAACCCCCTCTGCTTTGTCAACTTTTATTAGTGAGACATTTGACACTGAGATGACACCTCTCTCTCTCTCTCCTCTCAAGCATAAGTTCAGCACAAGTTCACAGACATCATTCAGTGTTTTTCTTTATTTGTCTTCTGCAGTTTGACTTCGCTCTTTTTCATATAAGCAAATATTAAAATCATAAACCAAATAGGAAATGGAGAGAAAGGATGTCTGTTACAATCCAACAAATCTCCCAGTGGTTTCATCAGATAACAACAATCCGACAGTGTTGTTATTTATGTTGATTTGGACATGCGACAGTTGGGGGAAGCTTAAAAACATATGCAACTAAAATATAAAGAGCATTTATGAAACTACCTAATCTGCTAAATGCAATAAAACCTGGTTCCAATACATCGGCTAAAAATAAACTGTACATGTCCACAATTATATTACAGAATGTAAACTAAACTGTACAGCAAAATAAATAACTTGCAGTTGACCACAGGGGTCATATTTCTTTTCCTTGTTCTATGATTTCCCACCTTTTCTCTTCAGTTTAGTTTCCTTCAGTCTAGCTCTTAGCTCACCAGTGTTGCTGTCCTTCTTTTCTCTCTCTTTCTAAGGGCTGGATCTACCGTTCATGATGATGCCCCACCCTCTGCTGCCCATGGGTTTGCCTCCTGCGTCTGTAGCCATGGCGATGTCACAGATGAATCACCTCAGTACCATCGCCAACATGGCGGCTGCAGCCCAGCAGATACACACTCACGTACACCGTGCACCTGTCATCAAGGTAACAAACACATTTAATACTCTAAAAAGCCTTGAGGGGGGAAAAAAAGCTATTTAAGTGGCAACTATAGAAGACCGTAGTAGGCTCCTTGAGGAACTCCTTTATACAGGACTTAAAATTTACGTTTCCAAATATAGGTTTTTATAGGTTCAATAAGCCAAACAATCTAGGGTATTTATAAAAGTCTTTTTCAATGTGTGGATACTGGTTACTAACAGTGGTTGAAAGTAACTAAGTACATTTACTTGAGTACTGTACTTTTTTAGTATTTCCATTTTCTGTTACTTCATATTTTGACCATATTTTGGATGCAAATATTGTACCTGTACTCCACTACATTTATTTGAAACTGTAGTTACTAGTTACTTTTCATGATTTTAGGTTGTTGTTGTTTTTTTATCCCTGCTGTGAAACCAACAAGCTACACTGAAGGATGTGATTCAAAACATCATATGATCATTAAACGGTGCATAAAGTAAATACAATCAAATAAATTTTTACCAGTTGCAACATTAAAGTTTTCTAACGATATTGTATCAGTATTTACAACCCATTAATATTATACTGTATTCGCTGAAAAAAAAACACAATTTTTTGAGTTAATAATTTTGCAGGACTTTTAGGTGTAATAGTAAATTATCTGAGTGCTTCTTCTACCGCTGGTTATCAATAATTACTTAGGCCAGAATCAATAAACCACTTATCACTTAAAGATTACTTTTGTCTTTTGCCTAGCTATATTCTACATAGATACCTCAGTTTGTCCTTCTTTTGATTTCTCCCTCACATTTTGTGTTAAAATCAGGTTACATCAAATAAAGGAAACAATAATTTAGTTTAGACTATATGTATGCAAAGCCACTTGCCTGTCCTTCTGTGACAAAAAAGCATTATGTTGAGAGTTGGTGAGTTGAGTTGGTGGACAAATTCTAATTTTGAAAATGAGGTAACAAAATAGTAGTACAGAATAAAACTGCTTTTCTGTACACAGAAAAGCACTACACAGTATTTTTATTAAAGATATAATCAGATGTTTTCTGTGTTAATTTGTTGCTACACCTGTAACAAAGTGATTTCCTTAGAGGAAACCACTGGTAACCAAAATCACTTCAGATCTTGCAAGAACCTCTGTTCAACGGCTAAATTTATTTACACCTTATCAATTCATTCATTCTTTTTCTCTCTGTCTCTCTCTCTTCAGGAGAGAGTGTGTGACAGTCCTTCTCTCTCTCCGTCTGTTGATGAGACCAACACTCCTCTGCAGTCGCAGCCCAGCAGCTCGGCCTCCAGCTCACCAGAAAGATTGGGTACACACAAATACAAAATTAACTCATTAGATTTGTTTAGCCATCTAAGTAAATACCTTTGGCTTTGGAGACTACTGGGGAAAGTGTGATGGGAGTTTTTCATAGTTTCCTGACACTTTATAGACCTAATCGATTTACTGAGAAAATAATTGAGAAACAATCAATACGGAAAATATTATTAGATTGCAGCTCTGGTGTCATCTCACTTACTGCACAAACAATGCATTAAAGATGCATGCCTATACTTTTGTAGCATGCAGTGATGTCTTGGTAGGTTGGTATACACTACTGAGACCCTTTACTAGGGTAATGACTTCGTAACGTCATGTGGAATATAGCTGATTAAATTTACTCAAGTGCTATACTTAATGTTTGCACTATACTATAATTCAAATGTACTTCAACTTTACTTGTACTTTATTAGTATTTCCATTTCGCCAACTGTATACTTCTGTTTCAATTCAGATGGAGATATTTAACTTTTTATTTATTACATTTATTTGACAGTTTTATCTTCATAGATTAAGATTTTACATACAAAAGATCTGATGAGCTGATGAAATATAATGCACTCTCCTGAATTACACTGCCCAAGCATAAAGGTATCTGCCAGTATAATGTCATTATCTAATGTTATTTCCTCTGCTTTGTCTCTCTGTGGAGATCCATCTCCCTCCAGCTTGCAGCAATAATTTTATGTAATCATTGTTAGACTTTTCTTTCTTGTTGACAAAGTTTAAAATGCATTAATGTGTTTGCTTCATGAATGTACTTTTGTGAAATATGAAGCTTGAAGGTTATGTAATGAGAGAAGTGTCCTTCAAACAGTACTTCCCCCCAAGGCTTGGTGCATTTTTTCTGGGGTACCTGTGTTGTGTGGGTGAAAGCACTACCCCAAAGACTGAAGTCAGGAAAAAAAAATCTCTTGTTAACAGTAAACATCACATACTACTGTGCATGAAATCTATAACATGACTGTAGACTGCAGCCTTATTCTGCAAGATATACTATACTACATTCATACCAATCTGTAGCTGTTAAGGTAGTTAAATCTCCTGCCCAGAGGTGGGTATATGTCTTATCGTATACCTTCATATATGCACCACTACACCTGTATGTACTGTGAACTGAATATACATACTTGTAAGAACAGGCATTTGAACGGGCAAAGACTGAAATACATACATTTTACTGTACACACAATCAGATAACTTTCACACAGACACAAATACAGTACATGTAAGCAAGCATATCGTGTGTTCATGCACGAATACACCAACACACAAATTTGTGTGCTTTTTGTTTCAACAGGATTGGTGTCAGCTGATGCAGATGTTGCACTGACCAACACTGCTGCACCCATCAAGAAAATAACAAAAGACAAAGGTTGGACCACACACACACAAACACACACACACGCATTAGGATATTCCATCATCCAAGTTAATCTAAACCCATACCCGTTTTCTTTTGACAACTGACAAATTATCCTCACTTAGGAGGGCTTTCCTCATCTGTATTTACACATACACACATAAAGACACAGTGACTGAAACCACAAAAACATATGGTCTCTCACACACACACACAAACACAGAAACAGAAAAGTCAGGATTTTCTGTTGCTCCTATTGATCATCTGTCTCTGAGCCATCAATCAAAAGAATGAAGGAGGGAGAGTGTGAGAGGGATTGATGGAGGGAGAGGGGTGAGCGTGCAGTGCTAAGTGAAGGAGGCATGGCTAAAAGGGGTCAGGAGGTGACACACTAAAAGCATGTGGGGCCTCTCCTCACTCCATCACACTCTTTATCCTCTCTGTATTTTCCATTCTTACAACACATTGTGTTTTCATCATATTCTTCACTTTCCATCCACATCTGCCTTCATTTCCCCTCCATTCATACTCACGAAGCTCTACTGCAGACAGCAGAGGTAGTGCTTCTGTCAGGATCAACAAGGGCAAAGAGGAAATAAAAATCTCAAGGGAGCATGCATCTTTAAGAATGACTGAACATATGTGCAATCATGTGTTTGCTGACATTGACTTGATTTTTAAAAACTGTGTTTTGTGCGTTGTGCTGTGTGATGTGGTTGCATCAGCTCAACCGACATTTTCCCAGCATCGATTAGCACTCGATAGTTGTTGCCAATTATATCATTATTTATTTATATATAATTATAAAGTAAAGTAACTTACCTAGTTAGCTAGTTGGAAACTGCTTAATATGACATGTAACTATACACCAAAGGTTGTGATCACAACAGAGACTTTTAACTTGTGTTTACTACGTGGTTACTACCTGTTTTCCACAGCCGGAAATAGTGAATTAAGTAAAACCCACCAAAAAAAATGGGTAGTCCTTCTAATGTCAGTATGGTCCTAAAATATATAACTAGTAAAGATGTTCCCAGCTGAAGCACACCAGGAAATGTGAATATTCTCTTCACATTAGTGAACAGTGGATATTTACTAATCAAAACAGTTCTTTTTGACTGACACAAAACCTATTCAGAAATTCAGCTGTTTCTAATGTTATAACAGAACTGATTTAATGCTTTTTGCGGTGCTCCCACCCCAACCAATTTATGGCTCTTTAGTCCCCTTCGCTTCATTCTTTTAATACTCTGTATTGTGGCCCAAATAAGATGAAAAGAGAGGAAAAGCAAGGTTTTGGAGTGAAAAAACACAGTAAGGATGAAAGAAAGGAATGTTTAAAAAGGAAAACAAGAGATATCAAGCAGGTAAGATAGAAAAAATAATAGAAGAATGCAGAGAGAAAAGCTCTTTAAGGTAAATTTCGATAATGAAAAGGAAAAGAAAGAACAGGAACCAAGATGGAAATGAGAAAAGAAAAAAGGAAAGATGGGGAAAAAAAGAGGGTTAAGAATGAGACAGAATCAGTACGACAATGAGTGACAGAAAAAGAAGAGGAAAAAAATGAAGATGAGGGAAAACCAGTAGAGTAAAAGTAGAGTAGGAAGAGAAAAAGATGATGAAGAGAACGAGACGGAAGGTAGAGATGAAGGATGTATGGATGTAGTGTCAGATAGAGAGGATAGAGATTGTGCGTGTGAGTTAGAGTGCATCTTAATCAGCGTTAATTTCACAGCAGAGTTAACCCAGTTGTCAGTGTGTTAGGCATTAAGGGCTGAGCAGAGACTGTGACGCACTCGCAATGAACACACACAAATCAAGGATGTCTTTAATCCTTGCCAATTAGTACCCCGCATGATTGTCTGAATACTAACAACCAGTGTGTGTGTGTGTGTGTGTGTGTTTGGTGTAATTGATTTCTCTTCATTGCTTTTTATACCTTTGTAAACATTAACATTTCATAAACTTCACTTGGAGGTTGTGGCTGTGGGTCACTGATAGAAACCTGCCTTAGTAGCAACTTTAAACAACACATGTACTTTTTACACTTTGTAAGAAAAAAATAGGTTTTTAAAGTATTACTTTATTATTATTATTTGTCACATTTTAGGCACTACTTAATCTTTTTGTCAAATTGAATTTGTTATGTAGCAAGAAGAACATGTCATAACATATATTCATGCAACAATATGCAACATTATTCTGTGAATAAAAAAATATTGTACTAGATTTATAAATAAAAACAAAGTAAACCAAACTGTAAAATTTTAAATTTTTTTAACTGTTCTTCACAGAAGAGTCTTCGTTGGGACAAGCCTTACCCCCCGGCTTTCCGGCTCCATTCCTGTTTGCTGATGGCCTGTCGTCAGTGGAGACCCTGCTCACCAACATACAAGTACAACGCTTGTACAGTTTGTCAACTGGAAAAATTTGGACACATTCAGGATTCAAGGGGAAAACAATAGGTTCTGTATCATTCGAGACTGTCTCTCCACCCTGTTACATATGTAACAGGGTGGAGAGACAGTCTCTTCACTCAGAGAACCGGGGTTATATTGTTGTTAAAGGTTACTAATTGGTAGAATAGATCAGATCATCTCCATTCTTTTTATGAAGACATTAAAGGATAGGTTCATATTTTTTCAAGTCTGTCTTAAACCAATAGTCATCCATATAAACATGGAAAAAAGTTCTGCTTGCAGTCATCATTCCTCCTGGTAATACAGGGCTATAAGAGATCCCCCCTCCAAGAAATGCAAGAGATCTAAGTGATGGTAGCCAAAATCCACAGTTCTCCCTATTTTCAAAAGTGTATTAAAAGGTTTATGTGAAAACAATATAATGTTTCAACCTGGCAAATTAGTCACAAAAAGAACTTTACACTTAAAAGTTGCTTACGCCTAATTTTAGCTTTAGATACACATTTGCAATTTTTTTTGCACAGAACAAGGAGTGTGGATGTTGACCCCATGACTTCCATTATCAGTGTTGATGATCTTTATAGGAAATCTATTACCAAAAATTTCAAACATACATAACAACTTAAACATGTTAAGAAGAATATTAGTCATATTCCCAATGACATCAGGAGTAAACAGCATGTTGCATTCTGCGATTGACAACTGTTGCCAGCTACTGTTATAGCTGGTAAAAAGAATTAAAGTTAATTGTTGTGCCTTTTTTTTGTCAGTTAGATTCAAAGAAGTACAGATTTATCAACTTCCCACCAACAGTAATAGTGAAGCTGACAGGAATCACCTGTTAAGAAATGACAAAGAAAAAATTAAGCCTATGTGGCATCAATTTGTGGACTTTATTTTGAAAAACTGAGATAAAACTAATGTATAGCATATGATGACTGATCATCCAGAACACCCCATCACACTGAATGTGAATGTTTCCTGTCTGCTCTCTACTTACTCCAAGACAGTGGTTCTCAAACTTTTTCAACTGGGTACCACCATTATGACCAGAGGTGGGTAGTAACGAGTTACATTTACTCTGTTACATTTGCTCCGTTACATTTACTTAAGTAACTTCTAGGAGTAGTTTTATTGCACCATACGTTTTACTTTTACTTGAGTAGTATTGTGAAGAATTAACGCTTCTTACTCCGCTACATTGGGCAACAC
>JAUMHL010000011.1:12461906-12476814 GCA_032362345.1 Sandelia bainsii
AGTGAGCGGAGACAGTTCACCTGTAAACTATAGTAGTATTATGTCTTTAATGTTATTATTTAATTTTTGTAAAAAATTCTCCGGTGTTCCTACGTACCACAGTTTGAGAACCACTGCTCTAAGATATGGAATAAAGACATAAAAAACAAAAAAATCTTAGTTTTGTATATCTTTAGTCACCATTCTGAATGAGAAAGCTGTCTCTGCATCTCCCTCAGGGGTTGTTGAAGGTGGCGGTGGAGAACGCCCGCGTGCAGGACAAACAGATCCAGGCAGAGAAGAGAGAGCTGAAGATGGAGCTCTACAGAGAAAGAGAGATGAGGGAGAGTCTGGAACGACAGCTCACCTCCGAACTACAAAGTAGAGGTCAGACAACTTTTACCTCCTAGAAATTACATTTTTAAACACATTAAGGCAAAAATATCATCATAATATGTGAGACTTGCTTTTTGAGGGGGTCTTTGCTATTATTCTGTGTCCATCTACAAGTGGGATGATGTGAGTAGGTGACAGGGACTGTGTAGGAACTTAAACCAAACTGCAAGGCCTGGAGGCGACAGACTGGGGTCCCTCAAGAAAGAAGCTAGAAATATCCTCCAGAAGATGTAAGAGTGGAAAGTTCCTTGACATATTTCATCCTGTTCTTCCTCCTTAGCCTCTATCCAGAAGCGTCTGAAGAAGGAGAAGAAAGCCAAGAGGAAGCTGCAGGAGGCGCTGGAGTTTGAGTCAAAGAGGAGGGAGAGAGTGGAGGACGCTCTGAAACACTCGTCCTCCCCCTCTCCTGAGCCGCTGCACTCCGCCAACAACAACAACAAGAACGGTACGACAGGATGTTTGCTGGTTTATTTCAGGGCTTGTTTTTTTTGTCCGTCTTTCTGTCCTTTGGCCTTGTTTCTGACTTCCCTGTTTTCTTAAAATTATTTCCATTGTTCACTCACTTCTTTATATTTATCCTTTATGTTTTTGCTCGTTTGTTTCTTATTCCTTAAGTTTTAATCTAAAATTTTCTTTCTCAAAAACTTAAGACTCTTCAATATTCTTTCTTCACATTTGTTTCTTTATCGTCTTTGATTTATATATTGTAGATGCTGTAACTTCCTTCTTTTGCCATTGCCACTGCCATTTTAGAGTCTTCCTTCCAGTGTATTGTTGAACAGTATGTACTTTCATATTTGCTTCTGATTGTGAGCGTTTCTGCACTGTTCATTTCAGAAATAACACATCAGTCAAATATTCTTTTACAACATGTTCATCACATTTCTTTGGTCTGATTATTGCTTTAGCATAGTGGCTGCCATAGCTTATGCTAGTTTAAAATTACTGAATATTTGGATCCTTTTTACACTAGTTTATCACTTTTAAGAAACAGGTTTCAAATGAAGTCACCTGTTTGTGGTAATCTCACTGAGCCCAAAACACATTTTCTTTAAAAGTTTTTGCTTGTAAGGGTAAAAAACACAACACAAGCATGACACTAGAATCTAAACTGTGGACATTATGTGCACAGGGCTTTCACCACATATTTTTGTCACCGCTCTGTCCATTAATACTGTCCCCACTCATTTTTAATTTTGCTGCAAGATAAAACGACAGTTAGTCCTCCATGTTAATTCCACTTATCATTAAGTTCATATCAATAAGTTGTGGGTGTTTTGCTGCATGATGCACTTAACAGCACGTGAACCCGCCGCTGCTGCATGTCACAAAATATAGTTGTGGCAGACTGAAGCCAGGCGCTCATCAAGTTTTTCAGCAACCATTGTTAGTTGTAGTCCTATAAATCTTTATAAATCTTTATAAAATTTAAAGCCACAATTTAAGTGTACACAGATACAGTATATCTTTCTTTAAGGTAAAGGATCACTTTTAAAAAATGGGTAAATATTAGAGATGCACCGATCGATCGGCTGGAGATTGGAATGGGCCAGTTTTAAGCTTAATCAACCATGACCAGTGACCGGCCAATCAGTCAGTAAGGCCAAAATAAGGCGTTGGAGGAACGACCACAAAAACATTTGATGCCTTGTTGTGTTCTTCTATTTCTATTACCTGTTGTACCAGTTTACATATGGAAAGGTACAAATACTGCACTTACAGTAGTAACCTGGAGCACTTTCATTTGGGGATTTGTTTTAAATGAGAGTG
Organism: Sandelia bainsii; assembly: GCA_032362345.1. Classification (NCBI taxonomy): domain Eukaryota; kingdom Metazoa; phylum Chordata; class Actinopteri; order Anabantiformes; family Anabantidae; genus Sandelia; species Sandelia bainsii. The sequence goes on from JAUMHL010000011.1 coordinate 12,464,052, forward strand.
AGAGCATGATAAAAAAATGTAAAAGCGTTTTAATATTTTATTTTTTTATTACAATTAAATTATTCATTAAAGAAAAGTTCCAAAAATATTTGTGTATGCTGCCAATTATAGTTCTTATAAAGAAAGGAATTTAGAATATCAAAACTATTTTTACAGAGCAGTTAAAATGCTTTGACAATTAACATCAAGAGAAAAAACTAAATCAAATCCCAAACTGTAATTCTCTGGACAAATATGTGTGTTTGTGGTTTGGTTTTCTTTTAAACCCAGTTTGTTTTTGACCTGCACACAGTTACAAGGTGTTGTTTGTTTTTTATTGGCCAACCCACTGAGACTGTCTTGTCTTTGTGTTTCATACCAGATGCTGCTGTAGCTGAGGATAAACCTGAACTTAATGGAAACCAGCAAGACAACGGCGCTGTACAAGGTACTTGAACACACATGCACACACACACTCATAAGCCCACAGACACACATCAAAATAATAAAAAAATAATGATACAGGCTCACAGTCAGATACACACTCATGCATGCAGAGTCATGCTGATACACCCACACACAAACAGACACACACCACGTTAACAGGTATGACACTGTACATTAGTGTGTTCAAAGGCAAACGTGTTTAGGTACAAACACACACACACACACACACGTGGTAGGCATATGTGTGTGTGGGGGCCCAGGCTAGATTAGTGGAGACATTAGGCAGACACGCAGACCTTGTGGCCTCCCTTTGATGTGCACCTTATCAGACATACATGCACGTGTGTGTATGTGTGTACATGTCTTTCCATTGTTGTGTGGACAAATTTTAGTTCAGTGCCATAATTGTGAGGACACTGTGGCCAGTCCTCACAACTTCAAAGAGCTGTTAGAGGGTTAATGTTAGAATTAGGTTGACGTCAGGTTTAAGAGTTAAAGTTAGCGCCTAGAGAATGCATTATGTCAATGATGCCCTCTTAACTATAGAAATACTGTGTGTGCATGTATAAATAGACCAACGGATAAGGACATATTTTAGACCTTGAGGACATTATATGGACAGTCAGGGCATTTTTTGGAAAAGTAAACACCATTTTGGAACATGGGGAGATTTATGTATTTATAGTTAGTACATTTTGTCTTGATATTTTTGGAAAAGATGACTACAAAAAGGTTATTTGTAAATTTCTTCTGGATACTGAGAACATCTTTTTAAAACTCGGGAAGATAAGCCATGAGGGCATTTTAAGAAAACAATATTATTGTGTAAAAGTGAAGGCTCACTTAGAAAATTATGACACTCTTTGTGAGGATTTTTTTAGTTATATTTTGAAGTTGAGAGCATTTTTAACAAGACAATAAATTGTGAAATTTTTGGATGGTGGGAGACAACTTGGAAAACAAGTTGTTTTGAAAGAAAGGATACATTAGTATTATTATTATTGACATTCTCTGCAAAGTGCAGAGTTTTGTATTTCTGGACATTTAGGACATTTTGAGAAGGAGGACATTTTTGGAAAGTGCTTACCTTTTATGGGAAATGCCGAATTTTGGAAAGCAAAGACAGTTGTAAATTGAAGATATTCTGTTCAGTTTTTTTCAAAGTGATGACTTTTTATATCCTTTTTCTTTCTTTAAAGCACAGTTTAAACAGCAACATAATTTAAAGGAAAGTGAGGACATTTTTTGTGCTCCTCACCTCTTGAGTGAGTGTTGAGAAGTTAGGTTTAGGCTAGAGTTATGGGACTGTAGAATGCATTATGCCAATGAGGGTTCTCACAAGTATAGTACGAATGTGTGCGTGTTAGTATTCATGTGTCATCCTCTTTCCACCAGCTGTGCTCAGTCCTCCCTGACATTGAAAACCTTCACTCGAAACTCTGCATGTGTATAAATGAATATCTACAGCCACACACACTGTGTGTGAATGTGTGTTCGCACTATACCTGTGGTTGTGCATTTTAGTGAGTGTGTGTTTGATTCACACTCTAGTGAGACAGGGAACTCTAATTAGCTCTCTCTCCTCTTTAGACCCCTTTCAGATCCCCTCACTTCTGCAAGCCAAGCACTACCACAAACACACACGCACGGACCCACCTGATTTCATTAATGTTGATTGGCCCAGTAGGACCCCTTTTCTGCCTTGCTCACACACACTGACAAACACACACTCATCCCTCCTCCCATAAAAGCATTTTGCACCTATGGTGGTTTACTTACACACACACAGACACACACGCACGCCTCCCATGCCTCTCACCTTCCACACTCTTAATTAACGAGTGAGGAGAAAACTGCTGAATACAAAGAAAGACATCGCATTGCAATCAGAAAGAGAGGGAGAAAAAGAAGGAAGAAACAGGAGAGAAGAGAAAAAAAGATCAGGTTCTCTTGGTTGTTCGAAGTTGACCGAACTAATTGGTCATAACAAAATGGAAGAAATGGAGGAGGGTGAAGAGAAAGGGATACAGAGAAAGAGAAAGGCAGGGATGAATGAAAGACAGAATAGAGAGTAGAAGTAAAACTGAAGAAAGGACAGATAAGGCATAGGAAGAAGAGGAGTAGGATAAGAAAAACAAAATGTGTGGAACCACTGGAGTCAGAGGGAGGAGGGGGAAGAAAGAATTAAGAGAAAAAGGACAATAAAAAAATAGAAATGAAAACAAAGAGGTAAAAACGGCAAAAGAGAAGATGAAGGAGCAAAACGGATGATGAGAAGGAGGTAGATTGGGGGAAAGAAAGAAAGTAGGAAACGTGAGAGAATAGGTTTGAATGGGAGAGGGGAACTCTGGAGTGTCAGAGAGGAGGAGGAGAAAAGAAGGACATAAAGAAAAAAGGGGAAAAGAGAAGAAAAAAGGATGGAATGGATGGAAATGTGGAAAACTAAGAGGAAAATTGGTGGAAAAGTAAAAGATGTAAGTAGAGGAATGAACAGGCAGAGGAGAGAAATTGTAGAATCAGAAAAAGAAAGAGGGAAAGAAGGAGTAGAGAAATTAAGAGAAAAGGTGAGGATGAGAAGAGATAATAAGGCAAGAAAGAACAAGAGATGAGGAGAGTGAAGGAACTGGATGCAAATGCACATGAGGAGGATTTAAGAGGTAAGAAAAATATCGAGGAGAGAAAAGATGGAGAAGACACAGCAGGGAGGGGAGTCAGACAAGGAAAAGAGGAGGAGAAGAAAGAGGGGTTAGAGTGTGTTGGTGATGGTGAAGAGAAAAAGAGATGAAGTATGGAGAAACCATTATGATAAAAAGATAAAAATGGGAGATTGGAAAACTAAAGGAAAAAAGATGAGGATGGAAGACAACTAAAGTGCAAGTATTGGTACCTCCATTCTAATGTTGTTTTGTGTAAAAACAAGATGAAAAATATTCTGATCATGTCTTCATACGAAAAAACAACATACATACTTTTTTTCACGATGCCATTATTTGTGCAATAAAAATGAAGCCAAAAGGGAAAAAAAACATGGGCATTACTAAGTACACCCTCACTGACCAAGGTGGAGTTTTTTGGCCTTAATTCCCAGCGTCATGTAGTAATCTAGGTAAAAAACAAACAGCATTTCAGTAGCAACAACTCACCCACCCACCCACATACCCACCATCAAGCACAGCGGTGGAGGGGTTTGTTTTGGGCTTGTTTTGCAGCCACAGGAACAGGGCGTCTTGCAGTCATTGAGTCAACCATGAACTCCTCTCTGAGTATTCTAGAGCAGCCAAAGCTTGGTCAAAATTGGGTCAGTCAACAGGACTGATCCGAAGCTCACCAGTAAATTAATATCAGAATGGCTGTAAACTAAAATAATCAAGGTTTTGGAATGAACTAGTCAAAGTCCAGACCTCAAACCAACTGAAATGCTGTGGCAGGACCTTTAGAGAAACTTCCTTCACAACGATGTGAGAGACTGATAAAGTTATTGCTGCTAAAGGTGGATCTACAAGCCACTCAATCATGGGGGGTACTTAGTTATGCCCACATTTTTCTTCTTTTTGGCTTCATTTTTGTTAAATAAATAATGGCACAGCGAAAAAGGTTATATGTCGTTATTCGTCTGAGGTTGAATTTACCTAAAACTAGTCAGATAATTTTTATTATATTTTTACAGAAAAGAAACATACAAATAAAAGAAAGGGTACTAACTTTTGACTGTAGATCATGGGAAATATCTACAGACAAGAAATGGTGAAAAAAAAGAAAAACCAGATCAAGAGGGGAGGAAAAGGGGGGAAGCACTGAATATGAAGAAGAGGAGAGAAAATAGGACAGAAGAAAAACGGGGTGAGGAGGAGGGGGAGCGTACTGATTTCTTGGGACAGGTAGTTGAAAAATGTGACCTTGTTCTGGGACCTGGTGACATTTCCTCCACCCAGCTGATAGACTTTTAAAAAGGCAGGTCAACGTCATTTTTAACCAGGACAGCATGCGCGCACACACACACTCTGGTTGAAAGTGTGTTTCTTTTTATGGTGACAGATACAGGTGAGAGGGGAAGGAAAGCCGGCTTGCTAAGTTGAAATGCTGACAAAAAGGGTGAAAGAGGAGAAGAAAACATTAAAGATGAGCAGAAAAAAATAAAACAGTTGAATAAAAATAGAGAGAATAATTTTAAAATGTCTATAGTCAGAAACGTTTCAGGTCAGATGTATAAATGATGCATATGGACAAAAGCCAAGCGTACGCCTTAATTTAAAAGAAGATTTATAAGAATATGCATACATTACGCATACTTTAGACCAGGAAAACACACAGTTTTCCAGAGCCAGTGCAGGTGAAATGATGACGAGGAAATTAAATATAAGCTGAGAGATTTAGAGTACGTTCACACCTATAGGCTTTAGTTTGTTTAAAAGTACATTTTACCTTGTTGCAGTTTGTTTGGACTGGTGTGAACACAGTAATCGTACTTGGGTGTGCACCAAAACAACTGCACCGAGACCCCAGAAGTGGTCTCGATCCAATTTTTTTTGTGAACTCTGGTGTGGTCCTCCTGGTGAGAAAGCACACCGAACCAAAACAGAATGAATCACATGATTTGAGGGCATGGATCGATCAAACCAGGCAATAATTAACAGTTGTTGCTCTAGTTTAGTTCTATGCAGCTCAACCTAAACAAAGACCTCAAAGCAACAAAAAAGTGCATTCAGAAACCTTGAAAAGTTAATTTCAATGTAGTAATATTGCGAATGCAGTAGTGTCACAAATGGGTCTCTACTACTCATGAGGCTCTTCAGATGTCAGTTTTTCTGCAGCCCAACAGCACAGCACCATTGTGCTGTTACTGCCACCAATAAATAAGTATGTAACTGATGTGGAATTGATTTGTTCACAAACTTAACAAGTAAGTGTGAAATAATAATAATATAGTTTATGGTTTCTTGGACGATCAATACTAAAACTATCAACTTAAACTATAAAACAGCAACAGCGCAACAAATTTAACAGTTAAACTAATGCTTTGTTTATACTATTGGTTTAACTGCTCATGATATGGTCATTTACTACACCACAAAGAACAAGCCAAGACATATTGAGTATATTCAGGATCTCGCCCACCTCTGATCCGCTGAACATGATTATCCATTGCAGTCTCAGGTGGGCTGGAGCTAATCCCCGCAGACACTGGGTGAAAATACAGTACACCCTGGACAGATCGCCAGCCTATCACAGGGCTGATACATAAGCCCTTTTCATACTTCCTGTGGAAGGCAGGAATATGGCAGCATTTTGCCAACACTGTTCTATATAAAAAGGTACAAACTCAAGATAAGGGGCCATTCTTTACCCTGCACTGTGCTGGTCCTGCAAGTAGCAAAACTGCCACATCAGTTGTGTATGTGCTGACTCGATGTCTGCATAAAAGAGGAGAGGTAACTCGGTTCGAAGGGGTGAGACGATATGATGACGTGTAGTTTCCCTACTGGCAATTCCGATTACCTCTATTTATGTGGATTGTGGCTCTATTTTAATATGAGTGCTATAAATTAATAATTCATCATCACAGGTTAAATAATGATGATTAAGGTGCTAGACATAGCCACAGCTGTCTGTACTGGTTACACATGAGCAGAAATGTTGTGGTGCTGCAGATTAATCAGTTCTGAAAATAATCATTGGTTGTGGCACTCCTTCATCAAACAAGAAATACTGCTCTTATTTTCATGATAGTACATTATCAGTAAGGGCTTGTAGCTAACACTTGTCACATAGCCGCAACGTTCCCAGATAGAGTCCGACTGGGGAATAATTGTTGCATGTCAGTCCCTATGGCTATCTCCATGTTTCCTCTCTGCCTCTCATCTGTCAAATAAAGACTAAAATGCCCTCCCCCCCAAAAAAGTTGTCAATAGAGGTAATCAATAGTATTACTTGGTACTGGATGAAAACCAGATTTTGTGGTATCGCACACTCCCATAGAACAAAGCAATGACATTTTGACATTTTCACTAGAAGCAGTTGGAGATTTGAGTTTTTAAGGACAGGGGGGGGCTGCGACTCTTTAAGTTGCAGGACAGATTTTAAGCACCAGGCCAAACCTGCTGCCTAAAGGAGAAAAAGAAAGGACAGGAGAGGACAGAGAGAAGAATGGGTTGGGATAAAAATAATATGAGCGTAACAGATAGAGGACAGGAGGGAGCAGAGGGGAGGTGAAGAGGAGGAGATGCATGTAGAACAGAGGGATGAAAGGAGGAGAGCAGGGGGTTTGAGTGGATTGTGAAGTGATAAATATAGGGAAGGGCAGGAGATGAGAGGGATGAAAAGGAGGGAAGGTAGGAAATATGAAGGAGCAAACGAGCAGGAGATGAAAGAGAAAATTTAAGAGCGTTTTTTATTCCAACACCTCGAACCTGTTTCATATTTTTAAAATAAGAATAATGAATAGAGGACAAAATGAGCAGATAACATGATGAGGAAGAACCAAGGAGGGGACGTTAAAAAAAGAGTTGAAGGCAAGAGAAAGACAAGTGCAGGATGGAAAGATGAGAAAGAGGAGGGAGGGCAGGTTTATGGTTGCTGTTATGCAGAAATGTAAACACTTTGCAACGTTCGCAGAAAACAATGACACCGCAGGGAGAGGAAGGTGTGCTCAGTGTGTTTTTGTGTGTGCGCACGTGCTCCTGTGTGGGTGGGTGCAGCAACAGCACTACAGGGAGCGGAAGGAGAATGACGGAGGTGAAATGAGAGGGGGAGAGGGAGAGAGAAATAAAGAAAGAATGGGAGAGAGGGAGAGCCGACCCTGGCAAAATTGGAGATATGAGATTCCTATCATAAACGGATGCTGTGTAAAGGGCAAGAAGATGCAGCATTGAGTTAATAAAAACTACATCCTGCTTTAATAATCATAATGAAATCAAAAAGTTCCTGTACAAATGTACACTCGCAAGAAAATCCACATTTTTAATGCACTTTAAAGTGCAAGTGGGGTCTGCGGGTTGGTAGCAACAAGAGGTAGCTGCATAGGTTACAGTATAACCACAGTCAGTCTTGTACAAGTGCACAGTTAAATAGAGCTGCTTCAAAGTTCAGTTCACACATAAACTAGTTCACGTTTCTCATGATTTAGAAGTTCACAATTCCAAAAACAAGAACTAGCACATGTTCACAGTTATTGACACACAACATTTGACAGTTTAGCATTAAGAAAACGTTTTACTAACAGCCAGCATGCAAACACATATTCACCTCAAGCTTTGAGCTTCTGACTATGTATAACATGGAAACTCAGCTTAACAAAAGGATCTATGTGACATCAGAACACAAAAAGCAAAGTATAATGTTACAAGGAATAACTTTTGATAAATTCACTGATAACTCTCTACAAGTATCAGTTGAAGAGCATTAGATAGACCTAACACACCTAACATTATTCCTTAGTTTTCCAATTTCTGAAATCCAACTGATTTACGCTCTGTAAGGTCCTTGAACAGCTCGCATGTACATTTGAAGCACAGTAAAGAGGTAAGATGAGAGAGAGTGAGCATAGGGACCATAGACTTAGGGATGCACATTGAATGAAAAAATGAGGGTGCTCAATGGAGCATCATTATTTTGACTCTATAAACCAACCAACTGCTCCACTGCCAAGCAATGATTTAATGATAAATTAATAAAAAAATGACAACTGGCCAGTTAATTTACATTTTATAGGTCATATTGTTGGAGAAAAATAATGCAGGGATAAATCGTTGATAAAATTAATCATTACTTGAAGATGTAGTTACCTATAATCACTTATCTTTGATGTTTACTGATTCTTTTGTATGTTTTTTTTTTTTCTACCTAGAATCCAGGCCATTCTTGAAGACCCCCATGATATTTTAGAGGGACTCCTCCTCCAGAAACCCCACCTCTGCCCCCACCTGCACAGAAGAACTCCACCAGCCTGTTTCCACAACATCCTCATCACCATGGCAACAGCCTCCCCAGGCGGAATTCTGTCTTTGCTACTACGCAACCTTTTTGGCGTTGCTATAAGAAACAATGAGACTACTAAGAGACACACCCCTTATTTGGACTTGTTTTGGGGTTGTCTCTCTACTTTTTCTTCTTTTTAAAAAACTTGACTCCACTCATTTTTCCTCACTGCACCAGGACTCCTCTCATCCCTCGTCTATTTCTAAAACTGAACATAATCATTCCCAAACAAAGACGAGAAAAAAAACCGGACTGGACTGATCACCACACACTCAGATTTAGACCAATGCCAAAACTACCAAAAGCCAAAGAGGTCATAATTTGCCTCCTTTTTCCTGCTGTTTTGTACTTAATATTGACTTTAATGTAGTGTAATTTTGGCATAAACAAATCGCTCCTGACTGCCGCCGCTCCATGCCACAGCATGGACGCAATGAACACTGTCGAGTACAGCGTCTATTTACGCCTGTGACATTGCTGAGGACGGCGTTCATATACACACAATACACATGAATGGGAGTTATCAGCGCAAAGCCAACGTGCTCTGTGCCGGCGCATGTTCATAAACACAAAGTGATGTTATCGTTAGCATTTATAAATGCTGTATGGCGAAATTAGACTACAATAAAATTTGTATTAAACATGAAATGGCACAAAAAAGGAGGTGAATTATGACATCTTTGCCTTTCAATACAAAACAAATCAACTTTGTTTGGAAAATTTACACCAACGAATAATTTGATTGGACATTTTTTGAATGGTCCAAAGACACCATGTAATTTGCAGGACCAAACAAACTTCTGATTGGTGCTGACGAGACAAGAAAGGTTTTATGAAAAGACAATGCTATTATTTACGTTCCATAAAAAAAAAAACTTCACACCGCTCTCTGGATTTGACGCAACTTCAGTCACCCTTGGCTGGATGTCAACACCCTCTGATTGGACGGTAATCAGCAAATCAGGGGAGCTCAGGACTGGAGGAAGAAGAGGGGTTTAAAAAATAAAAGTGTAAAAAAAATTGATAAGGAAAAAAATGAAAACTGGAGGAAAACAACTTGGGAGGCTATTTCTGTCTCTCGTGTTTCATTCATTTTTGTTTTCCGTACAGGGACTGAAAAGAATGCATGGGAAAACTCTCCTTATGTTGTCATTTGGCTTATTTCATCCTCCGTACACTCTTCACCCCAACTTCTTCCCTATCTTATACTCTTCCTGTTTTATGCTTCCTTCCTCATCCTTTTCTTTAAATCAACTCCTTCCTCTTATATCTTCACTTTTTCCTCTCGTTTCCTTTGTCTTTTTTTACATCTGTATTTCCTCTTTCCTATCTCTGTGAGGCATTACTCTGAAAATGTTGGATGCAGCTTTTCAATGTATGAAGTATTTTCTATCACCCTTAACTTGTGAAATCACTTTCTCACACAATGCAAAAGTAAAAAAAAAACTTTTTATTACTATGGAGTGATTTTTAGACAATTATATGCTAAAGGTACGTTGAATCCTCTTCCTCGACTTTGACCGTTTCACCTTTTGACCCCTGTTCCTGTGACCAGAAAGTAGATGTTAAGTTTCTAGTGTTTGACAAATTAAAGACAAGGGCCGCTTGATTTTTTATTTTTATTTTTTTTGGAATAGTTTTTTAAGCAACTCCAATGAAAAATCTGTCATGACTTGTCAAAACTTCCATTAAATTTTATTTGATTTAGGCTGGATTTAAAAATCACACATAAAGTTATAAAAATGCAGGTGAAGAAAACAAGCGCTTCTTGTTCATTTCAAACACTAGAAATATTTAAATTCCCCTTTCTGAAATAATAAGAGTGCAGACTGTTGTGTTGCAGTTTTGTTTATTCCACTGCGTGTTTTATTTGTTTGTTTATTTGTTAATTACTATTTGAAACATGTACGGGAGGAATGAGGGAGGGTGGGGCCAGGGTGGGTGAGGGTTTGGGGTTAAAGGGATATTCTGTGTAGATAGAAACAACATTAAGCATTTTTATCTTTATTTTTATTTTTATTTTTTTCTCTTGATCTCTGAAGTCTGTCACTGTTCTCTGGGTTTGAGCTGACTGCAAATATACAGTATAATAATGACTGCTGCCTAGTGGTGTTTTATACATAAACACACACACACACACACACACACACACACACAGTTAGACAACTTAAGGACTCTTATGGTCTTGTTGACCAAAAAGTTCCAAGACCTAACCACGGGAACCACACTGCAAACTAGAAGGCCTAGTGTGTAATATAATTATAATAATTTAAATAATTTAATTAAATAAATATTAAATAATAAAAAATAAAAAAAATTACGTACAATAAATGTTGCAAATCCACGTTCAACTAGTGACAGAATTTGGGAAGGTTTTCCAAAAACTTGCAAAACTATGTTTGATGTTTTTAGGCAGCTGCATCGTTTTCATTATTCATTTATTGAGAATAAACCTCACTGTGCTGACTAGCTGAACTTGCCTTTGCAACATTGCAACTTCCTGGAGTTTGGCATGTTAGCGTAATATTTATGAATTTGCTCACTACTATTGGCTAATAAGCTAATGGGAATGTAATACATTCTTTGAACAGAGATCTGTTCAACAAATTAAAATTTTGACATGATTACAGCACTAATGGGAAAGTCAATCATTCAGCAAAGTTATTACAATTCATTGTAAGGGGAATATGAATGTGAGTACCAAATTACAGTACAAAAACACAAAAACGCAAATGTGAACCTTGTAGTGATGAGGCTTAGGAGAGTCAGAGGATTGCCAGTGTTAGCAGGACTGTCTGAAACACTGCTTTCAGTAGCTGTTAAGATAATTGCTGTGCAATGTGATGTAAAATGTGGCTCCCAACTAGCGATGTAGAATTTTTGTTCTTAGGAAAATTGTTCTGTTAGGAAAATTATTTGTGAACAGGCTGCCCCATTGAGGTGCCAAGAGTTCAGGGTTTAGTGTCTTGTCCAAGGACTCTTCGACCTGTGGCCAGGAATCGGGTGGAACCGGAAACCAAACCACCAACTCTGGGGTTCATGGACTACTGTCGATTTTCCTACCTACTGCGCCACATTCACCCCCTTTTTTCTTTTTTTTGTTTGGTTTTTTAACTAGGTAAATCAACGCTTAATAATTAATCAACTACTTGTTTTCAATTATTTAATCAGTTAAAACCTATATTAATAGTCAATATATAAGAGGGGAATGATTGGTGTAAGTGTTAGAAAATGTATCGCAATTTACTGTTGCTGTTGTAGTAAGTGGTTAAACCAGCAGGTGGTGCCTTTTACTGATTAATGAGATGGATTTCCATGTGTTTGCCGACCACCTGTAGGGTTGCACATATTATAAAACAAACAACGTACAGTGAAACTATCACAATGTGCTAAATTTACACATCTGGCTGATGACACGCTCATGAAGACAGACTGTAAGGTATCTGAGACTTATTATAATTCTAGGCACACTGAAAAGCTTCTAGGCTGTAAAAAAAAAAAAGACAAACTTTTTTTGTTTATGATGGGTTACTCTCTTAATAGAACTACAAATGTTAACCACTCATTATTTGGTGGATCAAAATATTCATTAGTTGAAGCCCTCTCTCAGTAGGTTATTTATGCACTTTACCAAAGCAAGTGACTAATAAAAAAAATGTTGGGCTGATAAAGTTGGCACAGCAGTATTTGTGCTTCCCAGGTGTTTCTATCAGCTGGACAAATGTTAGCTACTATGAATAACACACAAGTCACTCTGGTCATGTACAACCCCCATTCCCAAAAATGTTGGGACACTGTGTAAACTCTAAATAAAAAAATAATGCAATGGTTTTGCCACTCTCATAAACCAGTATTTTCTTATGAACCATTTAAAAAAAAAGGTCATTCTGAAGTTGATGGCAGCAACACATCTCAGAAATATTGTGACATGTTTACCACGGTGTAACATCCCCTCTTCTTTTAACAACAGTCTGTAAACGTCTAGGAACTGAGGAGACCAGTTGCTGGAGGTTTAGGAGAGGAATGACGTTCTTGCCCGATTTAGGATTCTAACTGCTTGACAGACCTGGGTCTTCGTATTTTGTATTTCAACGTGCACAATTTTCAATAGGTGAAGGCTGTGAACTACCAGTTCAGCACCCAGACTCTTCTACTATGAAGCCAGGCTGTTGTCCATGCATTTGTCTCTTCTAGACTTGACTACTGCAATTCACTGTTAATAGGATTCAGCAATAATTCATTAAAAAGCCTACAGTTAATCCAGAATGCTGCAGCCAGAGTTTTGGCTGGAATTAGCAAGAGAGATCATATTTCACCTACATTAGCTTCTCTCCATTGGCTCCCTGTAAAATCTAGAATAGAG
>JAUMHL010000011.1:12476914-12493379 GCA_032362345.1 Sandelia bainsii
GTAAAGTGCCTTGAGATGATCTTTGTTATGATTTGGCGCTATACAAATAAAGATGAAAAGATGAATTGAATTGAATTGTCATAGATCCAGTATGTGGTTTAGCATTGTCCTGCTGAAATATGCAAGGCCCTCCCTGATTATGTACCATAGACATAATTTATTCAAAGGCTTCGCAATTTTACACTGAGGAACATTATTCTCTAATTGTTTGACCATTTGTAGATGCAGCTTTTCACAGATTGGTGAACCTCTGCCCATCTTTACTTCTGAGAGTCTCTAACTTTCTAAGACTACTTACTTTTCCAGTCTTTTGTTGCCTCTGTCTCAACTTTTTTGAGATGTCTTACTGCCATTAATTTGCCAAAACTACCATATTTTCTCAATTTAAACATTTGATATGTTTAAATTTTTTGTGCTATAATGAATGACATATTTTTAGTTTATGGGATTTGCAAATCATTGCATTCTGTTTTAATGTAGCTGTTTTTCATTAATTATTTCACATCAGTTATATATTGTTAATGTTGCTAATTAAGGAAATAGTTTTAAAATTTTTGCATTGCAAATTTGAACAAAAATAATTAAGTACCGTGCTGTGAAAGTCTTTGCCCCCTTGCTGATTGTTTTTTTTGTTTTTGAATATTTGTCACACTTAAATTGTTCAGATCATCAAACAAATTTTAATATTACATAAAGATAATTATTAAGGGAAAAAAGCTGTTCCTATGGCCCTATGTGATATACTAATTGCCCCCTAAACCTAATAACTGGTTGTGCCCTCGCCAGCAACAACTGCATTCAAGCGTTTGCGGGCATTCTTGTCTTTCACATCGCTGTGGAGGGATTTTGGCCCACATTGGAGGGTTTTCAGGCATGAACGGCCTGTTTAAGGTCACGCCACAGCCTCTCAATTGGACTTTGACTAGGCCACTCCAAAATCTTAATTTTTGTTTTTCCTTTTTAGCCATTCAGAGGTGGACATTCTGGTGTTTTTTGGATTATTGTCTTGCTGCATAGCCCAAGTGCGCTTGAGCTTGAGGTCACAAAATGTTGGCCAGACATTCTTCTTCAGGATTTTCTGGTAGAGTGCAGAATTCATGGTTCCATCAATTTCACCTTGGAACTCTCCCATTGAAGCCATTTTTGACCAGTCATCTTTCTTAATGTTTAATCATGAACAGTGAACATTGCTGAGGCAAGTGAGGCCTGCAGTTCTTTAGATGTTGTTCTAGGTTCTTTTATAACCTCCTGGATGAGTCGTAGTTGTGTTCTTGGAGTAATCTTGGTCGGCCGGCCACTCCTGGGGAGGTTCACCACTGTTCCAAGTTTTCTCCATTTGTGGATAATGGCTCTCACGGTGGTTCACTGGAGTCCCAAAGTCTTGGAAATGGCTTTGTAGCCCTTTCCAGACTGATACATGTCAATGACTTTGTTTCTCATCTGTTCTTGAATTTCTTTAGATTGTGTTGCCTTTTGAGATCTTTTAGTGTGTTTTTCTTTATTAGACAGGTTCTATTTAAGTGATTTCTTGATTCAACAGGTCTGGCAGTGATCAGTCCTGGGTATGACAAGTGAAATTGAACTCAGTTTTCCAAAAAAATTTGGTTAATCACAGTTCATTCATTATTTACCAGGGGTTGGGGGGGTACAAACAGGGCCAGGCAGGTTTGGACAGTTTTTTTTTCCTTAATAAATGAAATCATCATTTACAAACTGCATTTTGTATTTACTTGGGTTATTGTGTAATATTAAAATGTGTTTGACAATCTGAACCATGTGTGACAAATATGCAAAAAGAGGGCAAATACTTTTTTAAAGCACTGTACATAAACTGTCATTGTATTCAGGGCTTTCCCATAGGGATAAATGAAATTGATAAAAAAATATATATAACAAAATAAATACTGGTCAGTCAGTCATTCTGCCAACATGGTTTCACCATGCTCCTTCATGAACATGAAAACACACACTGCAAAGCCATTCAATCCCATATACACCATCATAATGCCGGAAGTATTAATAAGGGCACCAAACATATTATTCATCCACAGCTGAAAATAATGCCGTAATAACTCCAATACTTTTTCCTGCTTGAGCATCAATTGCTAAAAAGTGACCAGCTGTTTTAGAAAAGTGAAACAATGTGTCTGTGAGACATTTTTTTCCAAACGATTAAATTCAATAAATTCAATGAGGCTGAGAACTGTATAGAGGGTAACAAAGTCAAAAATAAATCAAGGGACGGGCCAGAACCTCGCTGGTTGTCGTCTTTTCCATTAGAAATTGGAATAAATAACAGTCTAGAAATTGAGTTGCATAAATAAGGAATTGTCATATTTCAATATTTTGTTAATTCTCATTTGCTTTCTTTCCATGATGTACAAATAACTTTCTGGAACTAGATGCTTAAACACAAACAACCACTGTGGTATTCCACAAGACATTCACATACTAACACACACATAACCACATGCAACAAATACAGATAGCCACTTTGGTATTCTGGTAATGTATTACACACACACACACGCACACACACAAGCCTGAAAGTAAACACACACACGTAGTTCATGTTCCATTTAGACTGCATATTTACTCTGCATTACGAGGTTAATGAGGTGAAGCCTTTCCTTCTCTCTCACTCCCTCTCTCAAATGGATCTTTACCTCTGTCTCACTCCCTCATCCCGTTCTTCCACCTCTCTAATTCTCACTCGCCTCTGTCACTCTTTTATCTCCTCCTTTGTTTTCCTTTTCTCTTTCACAATCATTCCTAATGTCACTCTTTTGATCTTCACTTTCCATTTTTCTACCCTCTGTTACATCCTTTCTGTCTCTTTCTCTCCCTCTCCATCTCTCTCCGTTTACCAAATAGCTGATGTCACTTTTTCCATTTCCCCCTGATGGAGGCAGAAACACAAAGCGATGGATGGAGAGGAAAAATAGCCAGAGATGAAGAAGGATGGATAGAAAGTGAAGGAAGCAACGAGGAAGAATGAAAAGGTGACAGCGTGGGGAAAAGAGATTGAAGGATCCGAGAGGTGATGTGAAGGAAACTGGAAGATTGAGAGAAAAGGGAAGAAATGGTGAAAAGAGGTGAAGAGATAGGGGTGAGAAGAGGTGTGCAATGATGTGCGTTTAAATAAGGAAGATGGAGAGAGGGTCGGAGGATGATGGGTAATGAAAAGGTAGGAAGTCAGAAACATGTCTGCAACAAACAGGGACCCATCATGAAAAAGGTTTATTATTGATTTTTAAAGGAGAAGTTAACCTAAAAACGACTGCATTTACATGCACTTAAGTATCCAGGTTAGTCAGAGAAACCAAGTTTCTCAGATAATCAGGGAAGTACAGAGGGAAATGTCTCAGCCTTTGTTCTGCACATGCGCTCTTGTAAAAAGCCAATTAGAAACCCGGTTACACCTATACATGGCAGAGTAATCAGAGTTCTCCATGGACAAATCTATGTGGGGAAAGTCAGGTTTCTCTAATCCCCTACCCCTATTATGGAAACCAGATTCCCTGTTTACATGACATTTAAGGAATCGGCTTACTCAAGAAAGCAAACTGTAACCTGGTTTCTTAGGTGCGCGTCACTCACCTCACTGATCCATTTGTTCTCAGTTTGTTAACTTGTTTGTTGTATTTTAAGTTTTTTGTATTTTACCTATGAAAGTGAGGAGTGACATTCTTATTTTTACTCTTGCATGACAAAACTTTCTAACAAAGGAAGTGGTAGAGGCAGCCTTAAATGAGAATTTTAGAAATTTTTAGAAATGTAAAATAATAATACAAAAAATGTCTCAGTACATAAATTGCTGGTTTAAAATTACTGGTTTCATATTAGCAGTCAACACTGAGACTAAAACTAGTATTACATCAGAAAAGAAGAATAAAATGAAGAGAAAACAGAGATCTATAGGATTAGAAAGGAATTAGAAAGGTGTAAAACCATAGAAAGAACACTAAGAGCATAATGAACAAGAACAAGAAAATAAATGAAAGAATAAAAAGGATGCCAAAAAATAAATGAGAAAATTATTAGAAAACACAAAGAGGAACAAAAGGTCAGAGAAAATACAAAAAACACAGACAAGAATAGAAAGAAAAAATAAGATGAAGACAGGAGTAACAAAGACCATAAACATGAAAGGGTGAAGTGAAAATATACAAAGAGAAGAAACAGTAAAGGCATGGAAAAAGGATTAAAAAAATGGTGAATGTAATGATGGAGGGATGAAAGGAAGAACAGAAGGAGAACAGAGACATTCCCAGACAGAGCAGCCAGGCTGTTAACACATACACACACACACAAACACACACCTACCTAACTCCGTCATTAGTCTTCATTAGAGTCTTTATGAGGAAAATTAGGAAGGGAGTTTCCTCCAGAACTGAGCCCTAGGGTCCAACTTGCCGGTATGTGTGTGTGTGTGTGTGTGTGTGTATGCATGTGTGAGTGTGTGTGCATGTCTAAAATATGTGCAAATTTTAGTTCAGTATCATTTTACCTTTTCGCTGGACGTCACAACTTCAAAAAGCCTGGTTTTGGGTTTGAGGGTAGGATCAGGTTTGAGTTAAGGGTAGAGTAGACATTTTAGTGATGGGTAGGTTGTAGGGTAGCTGTCCTGACGAAAATTTGATTTGGTACTTTAAAGCCACAATTCCACCGGATCTGGTTGCAACACTTTCCGTCCCCAACACAGTTTTGCTCAGTCCTCTGCACGACATCATATCCCACTCCGAGCTTTTCAGAATATCAGCAGCAGATTTTTCTGCATAGTTAAATGTTTTCTTTTTTGTTTATAGAGATGTCCTAGTTTGTTGTACTGTCACCTACAGACAAAGTCTTATGAACGACATGTATCAAACATTTGTGTCTATGTTTTAGTTGTTAAAAAGTAACTGATTCATCCCCATTATTATTTAATATCTCGCTATATTTCACATAGAGCGTGTGATTTCAGGAGAAAAAGTCTACAGATGCAGTAAGATTAATAGAAGCACTACCTGGAATTAATGTTTTCACAAGCGTATCAGAAGCGGCTTCCATCAAAAATAGATACAGCACGTGTCTTTAGTGGAGTGGTACAGCGAGCCGCTTCTGGGACGCTTCTGAGATGCGCCACGTGCACCCTGTGGAATGACAAAAATTGACTAAAGTGGGAGCAATCTGCTCCAGTGACCGCATTGGAGACGGAACGCGTCACAACCAGATCTGGTGGAACTGTGTCTGTGTGTGTGGGGGAAGGAACAGTGTGGTGTGAATAAATGTGAAACATACACAATCATGCTGAACCTGAGTTTCTTCCTAAGGACACCAGAGTGGACAGTGGTTACAAGTATAGAGTAAGAGAAAGAGTGGAAGGGATATGTGCCACATTCTGCAAATTAGGGTTGAACCAGCTGCTGTTGACAGCTGCACATACAGTATATGATAGTGCTACTACTGGGTTTCGTACCCTGTTGTTCATGAGCCCTGCAGTTGATGGACAACTGCTCTTGGGGATCATTAAAGTGTTATCTTATGTTTGCTTAACAGCTGAACCACAGACCTAACATTGACATAGTAACACCTTAATTTTTCCCAATAATCCAATCGTAGAGAAGACTGCTCTCTGCAACTCACAGACCTTCACAGTCCTACTACCTGCTGGACACTGTGTTGTCCATTTAACTGATGGTCTGGCCATGTAAATCAGATGGAGCATTTCTGACACAGGCTGCTTATGACAATCTGGACCACAAAGGACAAGAACTCCTCACAGCAAGAGCAGAAGGGACTTACAAAGACACAACCTGTCACTTCCCTAAAATAAAGATTGAAAACATGATGTGAAACAATGAGAGGAAGACAGACTGTGTGTGTGGGTGTGCAAATGAGTGTTGATACATTTGTCTTAGTGTGTGTGTTTTTAGCATGTAAATATCACATGTGTGTGTCCTGTCCTCTTGGTGCTGACAGCTTCTCATTATCCACAGACAGCTCGAGGAGGTCATCACTACCCTGTCACAAATGCACACACATATTCTGTACTCGTGGGGACCCTCAATGACATAATGCATTATCTAGCCCCTACCCCTAAGACTGATGCAGTGGTGGATGAAAGAACAAGTAATGTTATAAGGCAAGCAAGTGGCAGCAAGAGAGGCGAAGAGCAAGTTCAGGTTTGGTGGGAGTAGGAGTTCCCATGGCTAAGGAGGGGATATAGCTATGTCTAAGGGTATGCAACAATGCAAAACTCTGCACTATATGACCAAAAAAGTAGCCATAGCCACATTGAAGCTTCATGGGTGGTCAACCAGCGTGTGGCGAGTGGAGAAATCACAGTTTGCCTGTAACAAGTAAGTAAAAAACGCCCCGGGGTTCTTTGAGTGGAGAGATAGTCTTGACATTATAGAGAACACAAGTTATGGCTGAGCCTAAAACAACCAATTTGCCATCCTGAAGAGGGCAGTTAAGGACATACGCATCAACTGATTTGCCCTGGTGTTGGAGTTGGAGGAGGAAGAAGCTGCGAGGGACTACCTTTTAACCTTTAACTGATGTCTTGGCCATGGTGAACCGACCTCATGTGTCCAAAAAGAAGATGTTAACATCTCCTTGATCCAACCTGTTGTGAACATGACCCTAACTAGCCTACAGGGCTTGATGAATGGACCAGGAGAGACAACATTCAGTGAGGCTTAAGAAAACGTTTTCTTGCATCACGCTGGCAGGCGCACAAACCATTTCAACTTTGTGCAGAGTGCATCGCAGACACCATACTCAGAGAATCTTATTATCTGGGTGCTGAAAGCACGTAGAAGAGCTATGAACTGGAGGTGCTGGAGCACTCTTGTGACCACAGTGCGTCATAGAAAGGTGCAGCTGTGCCACTGATGCAGAAGGAGCACATACTGTGGATTTTCTTGCAGTGTAGCAATTTATTAATGAATTTGCGTGACCATGATAGGTTGGGCTGGATGTCAAAATAAATAAATATCAGATTAATTGCAGCTTTTTCATATAATCCAGTATCCATTCTTAAAAACTGGCCATATTACATTAGCGCATTTAATCTAATTTTATTTTCAACAATTGTGAAAACACGATAATCAAATAATTATTGTGGTGTGCTCCCCAGGATATGCGTTTACAATTTAGTCAATGATGTACATTTGTGTTCAGTTTTATATTCACAGAAACAACAATGTTGCTCATTTGTTGAGTAAACGATTCTAGGAAGTGCTTTGTGCAGCACTGGCATCTATCTGATGTGAATGAATTATCATGAACCAAATCGCATCTAATCAAAATTAAGTGTAAATCCAAATCAAATCAAGAGATCAGTTTAGATATCCAGTCATAATGAAAGGTACGCCACACATCCCGCATTCCATCTCTGAACAAACCACAACAACAATGGAGAAAAGCCTGTCCACACTATTGCTTCCTCTGACATCAGTATCAACAGGTGTAACCTCTTCCACTTTTGTCATGTTAATATTGACATTGTTCTATGAGATGAGATAATTTGGTGCTGATCTGCCCTCTAGTGGATGCACTTTTTAGTCCTCCAGTTGAATACAAAGTACAGACAAACACAAGTATGAAACACTGGTGTTAATAAAAAGCAAGTATATCACGATCCTAACTAGGATTGAGTGATCGACTTCATCATGTTGGAAATATTTACTTTGCATGCTCACTGAGAAGAATAATAAGAGTGTTTATATGTGTGGTGTGTGCGTACATCTGCCTACTGAACTGGTGTAACAATAAACACAGACTCATTCTCTTTCCTCCGTCTCTCACTCACTAGTTTGCTTTGTCCATCCCTCTCTTTCAATTTCACCCACACACATTCACAAAGATATACATAGAGACAAAAATACTGTACATATACGCAAACTCTCTTTCTCTCCCTCACACACTCACACAAACACACACACACACACACACAATAAACACTTGTCATTGGTCGGCATCAGTCATTTATTCTTGCTGGAGCAAGGGATTTGTTTTTGTTCTTCCTGTCATTCGCCCATTTGACTTGATGGATGGTGGGTGGTGATGCAAAACACCTGCCACGCACGCACACACACAGACACGCACACACACACACAAAAGGTTTGAATTAACACTATTTATTCATTATTCAATATTCACACTAACCTAATCCTAAACAAAAAATAAAAGTAAAAAAAATCTTTTTTTAAATGTTTTATTAAATTTTATTTTTTTTGTCCAGCAACAAAAAAATTAAGGAAATCACAAATACCTGATCAGCAAACAGATAGGTCTTGCCAGGGTTGACTTCCTATGTGGCCTGCAGAGTAAACAATAGTTTGTCTCCACGAGTAAACAATAGAGAACAAATGAACAGCAGCAGCACAGAGAACATGGGAAACAGGAGGACGTGACCAAGACGTCAAAGGTTCAAAAAACCAAGTAACAATAGAGCAGTTAAAGAACCGCATACTTTTTTTCTCACAAGTTAGGAGCCAAACTGGAGCTAATGGAAGAGGGCATGTTAGACTTATAACCTTCAGGTAGACAGAAATACAGTACAACTCCTGCTCAAGTATAATGGCGTTCTGTGTCTGCCAGACATTTAAACTTCATAAACCATGACATTATGGCTGTGTTTTATACCTCCAAAACTATTCAATGCATTTTCTTCTTCATAGATTGGTGTCATAACTAGAGCCCTAGGTTTACACATGGAAATATTTTGAGTTTGTGAGACCAGCAGTCCAAAAGTCACCTATATTCAGTTTACAGTAAAATCAAACAGAGAAAAGGGGCAAAGTGTCACATTTGAGGGAATAAAAGCAAATGTTTTATGAAAGACTCCATACTAGGTCCTTTATGAGGTGATGCTAACATGCCAATATTTACCAAGCTCACCATATATCATATATCCAACTGTACAGAAATTAATCTCATGGAGACGTCAGGTCCATTAGCGGGGGGTAGAGCTTGGAGGACCTACTGGTACTGGTCCTGAACACCTGACACGCAGTGCATCAGACCCCTTGCTGACAGAAAAGTGATGCTACGCCTTCTATATAGACTGACAAAGTTCTTAGTGTAAAATTTGCTCACGAAGAAGAGTGATAGGTTCACTTACGATATGTCTGGAATATTGTATAATTTGCGGATGTCAGACAGACGCCATTAATATGCAAGAGACAGTTCTTAATAAGCACCAAAATGTCATGAATTGACTCTACCCAGTCCTGTAGATATGAGAGTGAGAACCTAAGTGAGAACCAAATAAAAACCAGGTTTTTAAGGGTTAATACAGTAAGTGGCAGTGTTTTTCTGTCAATTTAAAATGTTCAACTGCAATTAAACAACAAAGCAGTAGATGGCTGAATTATGATAAATAATAACGATGCCAAAAAATAAAGAAGCTGATCACTTTTAAGACAGAGACAGAGACAGATAAACACTGACACTGGTGTAAACATGGACAACAGGATGTGAATGTCATCGGCCAAAATGCTGGAACAACTATTTGTGTCAGTTGTGATTCTCGGGGGGGGGACGTGTGTGTGTGTGTGTCTCTTTCTCATTTTATTCCCATTATACCGTACCACACACACACACACGGTAAAGACAAAACTGGACTGTTCAGATTGATACCAAATTAGAAACGTTTTTTTGTGTTTTTCCAAACAGACCAAGGAGCTTGGCAGACGGGATGAACACTTGACGAAAGGGAGAGACGGAGAGAGAGCTTGGTAGCAAGAGGTGGAGAACGAGAATGTGAGAAAGAAAAAGGGAAAGGATGGATGGATGAATTAAAAAAACTATAAAAATGAAATGAGGGCTGGTGAAGTGGAAAAGGATCTGCGGGGACTCACTGAGTGCGTGTTGTTTTAGCTGGGTGGCCTTGGAATCCCTGTTGACCTTTGCAAAGATAGCAGCTGTGCGTCTTTAAGTTTGGTTTGTGCTCTGTTAGACCACAACGATCTGAAAAGCAGATGGAGGGAAGAGGAGAGACACTCTTCTGTCGTTCATGGACCTCTCTGGAAGATAAAGCAGCTGAGAAAAAGAGAGAGAACTAGTTCAACTTGAACTGAGAGAGATGAATTTGGCAAATATTTATTTTTGTATATTTTTCTTTCATCCAAATAAAGCTTTCACTTCAATTGAGAAAGAAAGGCAGAAGTAAACTGTGAGTTTGGCTGAGCTGCATTCTTTCAACTTTCATGCCAAGAAAAAAACACTTTGAATTTAGTTGAAAGGAAGAGTTTTCACAGAAAGTTAGAGCTGGTCGACTTTGGACAAATAAACTCTTTGCACATGTTACTCGTCTAATTATATAGGAATGATCTCATCAAGTGGCTACTAACATGGACACAAGCTGAAGCCTTAAAGAGCAACTTAACAGGACATTTAAGTCCCCGTGAAGATATTTTAAAATGTGTTTAAACTCAAATTACGACTCCCAACTCTACACACAACTGAGAACTGATTTCTGTTTTTATAAATCTTGACAGTGGGTGTTATCCATTGAATCGATGATAATGTGAAAGTCGTGATGGTTGTGGATCACAAGGCAACTTAAGAGATTTCAGATAATTTACTGAGATCTAGACAGATGTTCGCTGGTAAATGTTATAAAAATAATTATAAAAAATATTCCTGACATTCAAACTTTAACTGGTCTCCTTTACAAAAAGGGAGCAAAAATATTTCATATGGTGTTAAATAAAGGGCATGAATTAGCACTTTGGGTACATTAAATAGCATCTTTAAATTGTATGAACAATTAAAACAATTATATCCATAAGAAGAATGAAGGCATTACCTGTAAATATTTAGGGCTGCAACTGAATTATTTCTATTGTTTTTAATATATCTTGTTAATAAATTGTGTCAACATGTTCTGACAGCTGATATATTGTTGTCCAATGGTTTAAAAGCCCAAATATGAACAGTCACTAACAGATTGAAACAACAAATCCTCAAATTTGAAAGTCTGGAATAAGAGAACATTTGGCATTTTTGCTTGATAAACACATCAGGAAAATTGTTGGTCTTTTTTCTTGTTGATTGACCTGTTTTTTAATCAAGTGATTGATTTGGCACTAATGAATTAGTTTGGCTCCTTTGCTCACATACTTAGCATAAAAGGGACTGGTTTTCTTATGACTAAACATCAGATTTGTGATGCAAAAATAGCAAACAAATGCCAGTGTCTCCAGAATTTAAAATGATGCATGGAAGGAAAGACAGAGACTATTTTAACAGAAAAGAGATGGAGAAACGGACAGATACAAGATGAAGGGAGGTGTTATGTGTTGTCCTCAGGTCTGCTTTACTATCATTTCACAGCCTAAATGTGCAAAGGTCAGCTGTTATTAATGACAGGCCCCGAGGAGTGTGTAAGAGTGTTTGTATGCAAATGTTTGTGTGAGACAGACAGTGGGTGTGGAGGCTTGCATGTCACACCTTTCTGCTCTAAATGCCATGTAGCCTGCCATTAATGTCGCTGCTGTATCGCTCCTACGGGGCTCGAAGTTCAGTGTGTGTTTGGAAATTCGACCTGACGCTCCATTTACTGCTTGATTCTACAACGCGAGGGATTTTATTTTACTGGTATGAGCTAAATCTGAACAGGAGGACATGCATGTTGTCTGCATTCCACATAAGTGTATAAATAGAAAAACAAATAACTGCAGAAAATCAAACAGTAAACAACACAGTGTTACATCATCATCATGAATTTTTAAATGTACATCCTCTCTGATCACAGATTTCTACGATCAACCCTATTTAACAAAATTCACTGGAATCAAGTGTTCTTCTGTATGTTAGTGATCAAAATTTTTTTATTTCATGGTAATTCAACAAATTTATACATAGACATGATTTTTTTGTTAAATATTTCCTGCTGCTGCTTTCCACTGGAAAACCAGTGGGAGGTTTTTATTGTTAAGATATATCAGTCAGGATCAGTGTTTGGGTCTCGCCTGGCCTTCACTTGAACTGGGTCAAATGATATTTGCTTAAATTTAAGCCTTTCTCAACTTCCCATGCAGTATAGATGGGTGCTTTTTGAATTTGTTGAGCTCTGCAGGGGGTGCAGGGCTGCAAAGCCAGAGCTCATTCACAAAGGAAAGCAGCTGTCGGTCTCCCAAGTTTTTGAAGTTACAACAATCACAGCCAACTATTACAGGGTGTTTAAACACACAGATTCAAAAAGCTGGGACCGTAATTTTAAGAAAAATGGAGCAATAGCTGATTCTCACAGTCTCTGGGTTCCCAGTTCTCTATGACATGAACAATGACATGTGGAACTGCTGCTATTATTCGTGCGTCAGAAAAAAACTGTTTAGTATGAGGAAAATATGGAAATTATATGTTCAACACAACAACCCCCCAGAACTACAGAGTCAGAGGCCGATACAGACAACTACACTGTGTTAGGTCTGAACAATCATCATTTTCAAATCAATATCACAATTTAAGATGATGTAATTTATACATTGCAAAACATCAATTTCATATTAAAAAAAGTTTTTTTAATGCTAAATTCCACTTGGTCATCTAGGCTGCCGACCAGCTGGCTGACATCCCTGGCAGAAATGTCTGAGAGACTCACTCAAGATGCCACTGGGTAGTTGCTCTTGTGATAGGGAAAGACAATAAGGCCAATTTTGAGGCCCTGGTGAATACACTAAACAAACAGTACAGCATGCCCTCATGCATGTACTTCAGACAGACTGTAATTAAGCATGCAATTTAACAAAATTGATCTGAGATGACACCTTGATCTCCAATTGCACCACTAAACCTCAGCTTGCCCACTTCTTTACACTAGTGTGCAGGTCACTTTCCATACAGGACATGGCTGAGGCAGTGGGTAAGGAAAGAGGTCTGTTGTCTCTGATCTCAGTAAAGAGAAGAGTTGAGCCTGCTGGAAGATGTGTGTCTCTCTAGGAAGAACTTAAGTACTGGTAAAACAGACTTTTTGTGAACTCATTGCAGCTCTAAGTTGAGACATATGCTCTGAGAACATATGGTTCTATAAACTTTCCCAGGGACCACCTAACAATCCAGGGATCACCTAAAGAGACATCTATCAGTGAGAAATGGAAACAAGATGAAACTCTAGGTAAAAGTGCAATTAGGGGCAGTTTTGAGATTTACTTGCTGAGCCAAACCAGTCTCCTAAAAATTACCTTCATATACAACTAAACTGCAATCACAGATATGTTTTTGTGAGGACCCTAACTGCAACCAGATAACATTTTCTGTTAACATAATGATCATATGTTCACAATTAATGTAAATGATAACTCGCAAATACATTGATGCTCAACATATCAGTGAAATGTGCACAGGCAACATATATTTGCTCACCAAAATATCCCATTTACAACATCTTGTTTTCTCTTACGGGAAAATATCCAGTGTTGCAGTTGCCCCCCTACTGATTTTTTATGTTAATGCATATTTGTCACACTTAAATGATACAGATCATCAAACAAATGTAAATATTAGACAAAGATAACCCAAGTAAACACAAAATGCAGTTTTTAAGTGATGATTTTATTTATTGAGAAAAAAAAACTACACACAGAATAATAAGGGTATCCATTCTGTACCCAGAGGTACATTTTTCAGAAAATAACCCTGTAAGGTACAGAAATGGTCCTTAATGTGACAACTTTGAACCTTTGTTTAATTTTAAGGTACAAAATCACTGTTGGCAGTCAAAGGTACATTATTGTACCTCTGACAAGCTTAGGGTACAAGCAAATTATGCAGCAATCAGTGATTACAAATCTTAATTTACATAGAAAGAATGGTTTACTGAAATTAAACAGGCTTCTGGTAAATCTCCATTACATTATTAGTCTGTGTTGTAAGGGAATAACTTATTATACTTCATTAATAACTAAACTGTGCACTCACTAGTGATTTTAGCTAGTTTTTATATTTCAGAAATTGTTGTTATGCAAATGCCAGTGAAATAGGTTATAAAATAATGTCATAGTATCATGACAGTGTTGTCTATGAGCCTCGTGTCATTACTTTGAATGACCATCAGGGGTCAGTGTCGTGGGTGGTTCATTACCTACGAATACTGCTGCTGCTGCTGCTCTGCTGGAGACTTGAGACAGAAAGTTTCTGAACTATTTTAAAAAAATAACTGAAGCTGGAATACACATTAATGAAGAAGTAGCCAGAAAATAGAAGTAATTAGACCTTTACCATTCTCTTCATGTTACAGTTAGTTAGCTAGCAAACATTAACATTAGCTAGCCTCACTCTGGGTACTGTAAGGTTAGCTTAATAACTGGGCTGGTTTATATAATTTTAATGACTGCATACATTTATTCAGTGTACAAGACTTTATCCTACTGGGCATAGTTCTGAAACATAGCTTTTCATGTTGGGGTTTGTTGCTAGATAGGCTAATGTTACACTTTTATTAGCTTTTAGCTACTCTTTAATTTTTTCCCCCCCTCTAAATGCCGCTTTTTTAAGGAGCCCTGGACACGTGGGTAGTTCAACCCGTTTTTCTTCCTCTGTGGAATGTTCTAGTAACCAACTAGATATGTTACAGAGCTAATGCTAACACTTCATTTAAGTTGTTACAGCATTTTTGCTTTTAGCAGTTAACTTCTTGTTTTTCACTTAGATTTTAGATTTCAAATGGTAGAAACTTGTACTGTGTTCAGCTAATGGTTTAGGTAGCTAAGAAGGTTTCATAAAATTTAGCTAAACCTGAGAATTTTCCTGTGGTCTCTTCCACACACTTGGTTGTGCATGGGATTTTATTTATCAGTTCATAACAGTTTTGTGTGTTCTATTTTAGAAAATGACATGGAGAAAACTGTGAACTATTGATTCACTAAAGCTACATAGAGCCAGTCTGACAGTCTATCAGCACAGCAACAACCTCAGACATCCACTGATGCAAGGCAAGTGCATTAAGTGTTGTGGTTAAAATGTAAATTACATGTAAATTACAAAAATAATAATTTTGATAGTTGTAGTCTGCTTTTTTATGGTAAATTTTGGCTCTTCCTGATCTTAAAGGCTGCATAACAGTAAATATTAATTTTATTAATGTAAAATAAATATTCTGTGTTGCTTATTATGTGATAATTATATGACTATTATGAATTATAAGTGTGTATTTGCACATTGTTTTGTTACTTAATACTTGTTGGAATATGCCAAATAAAGTTGCATAAAGTTGTTGTTGAAGTTCAGTGGATGTTTTTAACCAAATCATTTGTCTCCTTCTTTGCCAATGGGAATTTGTTTGGAGAGGACATCCAGACATCTCAACCATCAGAGACCTCATTGCATGAACATTCTCCTGGCTAAACCTCTACCAGGTAGTTACTGTCACCTTGCTAGTGTGCATCGAAATATATCTGCTGTGACTAACACGCTGAAGACTTAAATGGTATGTGATCATGAAAGTAGGATGCTTATCTACATTGCAGGAATCAACTGAAGGAGCGGTCTTTTCCCCTTACCATCCATCTTCAGAGAAAATATCGACCACTACGTCACTATAAAAGAAGTAGGCATCTGAATTGTCTTAACGGTACTCTCTTTTAGACATCACATGATACATGAACAGAAGGTTTGCAAATCAGAAAGTATTTGCATGATAGTGTTTTTTACATAGTGGATATGTTCAGTAAAATTACTGAAAACACACAAAAAATCTTAGGTATTCAAACAAATCATCAAAAAATAACACTCAAGACTTTTTACCAGCAAGAACTAGTAATTAGGATGCTCTAACATAACAATGACAAATCTTGCTTGCAATACCAATGCCAGTTAGGGAAGTTATTTATTGATTGGTTACAAGTTTTAATCTTCTGTTTGAATGGTTTTTCTTTATAGAGGGACCCTGCTACAGCCTGGAAAATGACTGGAACATGGTGATCACTTAAAGAGCATTCAGTGTGCTGAAGGTAGATGGAGTGACAGTGCACTGGCCTTAATAATAATAATAATAATTGATACTTTATTGATCCCCTTGGGGAAATTGTTGCCCCAATGAAGCTTTCATCACAGCAGTCAGTATGCCCTGTGTTACTTTGAATTTTGTTAACAATGAGTTTTAAAAAGAATTAATGTGTACCTTTCCAATGGGTACATTTTAGTACCAGCACATAAAGGTACAGTCATCCCCTGTTAGGGTACAGCTGGAGCGACAAAGCATTTGTACCATTTTTTACAATGTACAGATATAAATACGGGGGACAGAGGAAATGATCATGACAAAGCGAGTCATGTATAATGAAAAGAAAATTGGTCCAAGCACAGAACCCTGTGGAACTCCATATCTAACTTGTGTGTGCATGGAGGACTTATCATTAACATGAACAAATGGGATCTATCTGATAGATAAGATTTAAACCAGCTTAGTGCTGTTCCTTTAATCCCAGTGACATGTTCCAGTCTGTGCAATAAAATGTTATGATCTATA
>JAUMHL010000011.1:12508690-12519601 GCA_032362345.1 Sandelia bainsii
TATTTCAAACAAAATGATGCATCGCTCCAGCTGCTCCACTGTTACTTTATCTGTCCTAAACCTATTGTCACACTTGTAAAAAGTAGATTAGAAACTCATCAACCCACAAACACAACATTAAATTCACTTGTATTGGGCTGACCTCTGTCCACCTCTGACCTCTGTCCAATGGTATTAATGTTGTGGCTGATCGGTGTACATGGCCAAGAATTCTTTATTTTTCGTAAGAAATCGCTTGAGGAAATCAGAATTATGTAATATTTTACCTCTTATTGGTGAAAGCATTTAGTCCCATAACTGTGTCTACATGTATTTAGGTACGTGTAAACACACTGTTGCTAATTAAACTCTAGGTGTGTTTGCACTCCGCTAAATCACTGCTTACACGACCCACCCAGCTCATCACTACAAATAATTCTGTAAATGCCAACAACAGAGGACCCGAGTACGTTCCTTGCAGAACTCATTCACCTGCTGTTTATAAACTCTTCTAAACTCTCCTGCAGGACTTGAACTGATTGTTCTTTGTAGCGGAGTAATATACGTATGTGCGTACATCCTCATATATAGTCTGTTTTGTGAGCTTGACTGCATCTCTGTGTGTGTGTGTGAGAGAGAGAGGGAGAGAGAGAGAGAGAGAGAGAAAAGTGATGTGTTTCACAGCGAGATAAGAGTGTTTCTCAGTAGTTCAATAATAGTCCAGTTTTTCTGAGAGGTGCTTCAGTGTACTGCTGCCTGCCAAAAGGACAGCCAGCTTCTCATTCCAAAGTACACACACACACACATACACACAGATCACTGTGTGTCTCATAGCAGAACTTGACACTGAGTTGGTGGAGGGGAGGTTGATGTAGAGAGAGAAAGGGAAAGAGAAAAAGAAAGAGAGAAAGATGAAAGCTGGTTTTTATACAGCCGTGCAGCCCACACAACGGGCAAGCGAAGGCTTTGTTAAAAAACTCTCATCTCTCTCTATCTCTCACTCCCTTGCTCTCCTTTTCAGCTGTTCCTTGAATAAAATAATAATACATTCAGATTATAGAGCAGGTTGCTGAAAAGCTCTCTCGCTCTGAACCTGTAATGTAAAAAAGAGCATAAAAAGGCAGCTTTAAACAACCTAAACCAATACGCACTCGAATGCATGTGTACACAAATGCTAAACTGAAACGGTGATACCAGCCTAATCACTAATAGCAGCCCAGGCAAGCGAATGAATAAAGGGAAGAATAAAGGGAGCTATGTATGTATTGAAAATCTGTCTGCTCCTCTTCTCTGGTCACAGCAGGGGTTTTCACAAGGCCAGAAGAAGATAGAAGATAGAACACTGAAACAAGTTATTACATTTTTTCTTTTTTTTTCTTTCATTAATATAAAAGTCTTGGTTTATTGTAAAATGTTGCTAAGTGAGCATTCATCCCAAGGCCCTGAAAGTTAAGTGCACTGCAAAGCTACCTTATGTAATTTTTTCCACGTATTTCTCTTGAGAAATACGACCCAAAAGGTTTGTTATTGTGGAGAGTTGTCGAAGTCTCGGTCACGATGGACCTGGCACCTGTCAATTTGGTGTTGCCGTCGCCTCTCATAGAGTAACACATTTTGTTACATACTGTATCTCACCTCCCTAATTATGTTGCAATATATTTACTAATTTTGCTCTATTCTGTCTTTTTGAGCTATTTTAGTTTTGATTTGCTGTGGCACCTGAATTTACCCTCGAGGGATCAATACACTGCCAGCAGTGCTGAGAGAGTGAGTCTCAGCCTTCTAACCAACCAGACGACTTCAACAATTCCCGCTCCAGTAAGTTCTGGATTGATTTTCAGGATCATGCTAACACAGCTACCATTAGAAAGCATACACGTTAGTTCATTTCCAAACACCAGTCGACATCAGTATCTTCATGAGTCACCATGGCAACAAAAGCTAGGATGTGCTTGTTGTTGCCATGGTGACTCATGAGGCCACTGAAGTCGACCGGTGTTTGGCTAGTGTATACGTCTTTTAAGTGTTTGTTAAATCTTTTTTAATGGCACTATTCAAGTTGCGTTTTTCATCTTTGTAGAAACATTTCTATTGTCGTTTTTTGCTATTTGCAGCGTTTTTGTTTTTGCAGCACATCTCTGTGTTTAGTTGTGTTCTCTGTATTTGCAGCATATATTTTTTCTAAAAGCTGCGCCTGCGTTGTCCAATTATGATAACTGCGTTACTTGCTCTATTTCCATGTGTTTTCCTACACTGCACCTTACGTTCATGTCCTCTGACAATTCAAGACTGTGTGATTACAGAGGTTGTGTGAACTGTGAATTGTAGAAGTTGGGTGCATAAACGTTTGGTGGAGTTAATTCTCCTGCCAGATGCCAGCAAACCATTGGCATCTGGAGATGACATAACCTCAAACAATAACATAAATATGACCTTCATGTTGCATTATATCAGTGGAAGCTTAAATGATGCTTCATCTACCTTATAATTTATTTGCCAATTATACTTCTATTGCACTTTGTTGCATTTTGTTGTCACTGATGCACAAATTTCTTTCCCTCAGCCAAAAGATAAAAACATTTTTCAGTTATTTCAAAATTGTTTCCAGCCAAGGTTTTCATGCACAAATTGAGCATGCACATAAAGCAATTCCACTGAGGCGTCTGGTCTCATAATTAAGGTGAAACCAAGTGCAGCGTCTCCTGCTGTCTTTATGTGTTCAGCTCTTGCATCTTGTAAATCACTGGAAACTTGTTAAAGGTCTAAAATATGCACAATGGCTACAAACATGATATGAAACACTGAGACTAACACTTATATCTAAAATACATGTATCGTTGTAAGCTTTAGCATTAACAGTTTTATTCATTTAAATGAAGGGGGCTGGCCTGAACGGCTGAATCCAGCCCTGGACCAAATGCAGCATGTGACTGTCCACATAGTTTTGCCTAACTAAAATGAGTTTTGCAGCACAGTGCACAAAAACATGCACTAAAACTCTGACTGACTTTTGACCTGATTTACACAGACTTTATTTGGCATTAGAAACCACCGTCACTGTTTTATAATGAGGCAGTTTCTTACAACTCGTAGCACTTGATCTGTCAGAGGAGACGGTGAAGCACCTAGAAACACCCGACTGGATGTCAATTAAATCTCAGAGTGAGTCCTCTTCTCAGAATCCATCTAAAAATAACCCGAGCTGGAGAGCTGGAGCAGAGGAAACGTGTTCTTCTCAAAGATGAAACCGTTTCTGTTCCAACTTTGACCGGTTTAGTTTCACGCTTCTAATGTGTTTTGCATTGATGTTTGTTGTGTAGATTGGATGATTTTTAGTTGTTCACAGCTGCAACAACCAAATACCTGACTGAAATTAGCACAAAATGGTTGTGAAAGCTGTGACCTTTACATAATCTGAATCACATTAACTTCTTGCTCCTCTTTCAGTACCTGAGATTTTAAAGCAAAAGGGGAACGAGCAGACTAATTCTGCTCATGATCACATGACCTCCTGCGCTACCAATAACGCGAAATGAAATAAATAGACAAAACAACAGGCCCTGTTTTCTAAGGATGCCTTTATTAAAGAGTTAACGTGCGCTAGCCGTCCGCTTTTAGAAAAATAACACAGTCATACATTCATCCATGTGGAAATCCAAAATATAAAGGAAAACAAGGACAGGTTTTTATTCTTAAAGCTTAAATCCCTTTAGAAGGTGAGAGGGGAACCTGAATGTTGCCATATATGAGTATTGTATATATCTGTGTCTGTCACTGTGTGTATGTGTGATGAGTAGCTGTACCAAATTATTTCCATCATCTCCTGAAGAAAGATTCATCATTTATTTTACAACAAAATGAACAAGACAAATGTGACGGGATTTGATTATCGATTGATATCAGTGACTGAAACATTATTCCACCAGCAGTTGAAAGTTGTGGCTTTCTCCAGGCTTATTGGCATGATGAGCTCCTACTGAAGCTTCGATTCGAGATCCACGCCTTTCTAAGTGTGTTTGTAAAGCTAACACGTTTTAAATCACTTGTAGATTTAGATAGAGCAGATCAGCCCGCGCACACACAGCAGCCTCAAAAATGTAACGACAACCACAGATATACCGTGTGGATACAACTGGGCTGCTTGTGCTAGTGAAGACAGAAATCTGAACAAGGAGTCTATTAATATTTACTGTGTAGCAAAGACATCTCCACTACAAACCTGAACGAAAACACAACGGTGGTCTTCTATTAAGCGGCAACCATCCAGAGTTTGTCCTTTATCTGCTGTATTATTGCATTTAAGGCAAACTATTGACTGTTATTAGTGTACAGAACATTTATATTGTGTATTTTTATGTGTATATATGTGCAAATATGTGTGTGTGTGTATACCTCAGTAGGTGGTCTGTTGCAGCCTGTACTGATGCATATAAGAAAAATCCTCCCTCCTCTCACACACATACACACACATCTGCAT
Source organism: Sandelia bainsii (assembly GCA_032362345.1). Classification (NCBI taxonomy): domain Eukaryota; kingdom Metazoa; phylum Chordata; class Actinopteri; order Anabantiformes; family Anabantidae; genus Sandelia; species Sandelia bainsii. Next base: position 12,513,147 of record JAUMHL010000011.1, read on the forward strand.
CTCTAAGATCTATAACGGTGGACAAGGCTGTTGTCCCCAGATGCCTTGAAGGCAGAGTGAAGCAACACAGGACTATTAGCGCTGAGTGTGTGTGTTTGTGTGTGATTCACATTACAGAGATCACACAGGGTTATGAAAGTAGACTGGAGGCTACAGCCGTCTCAAACAATTTACAGTCAAACCTGCAGCTGGTCAGTGGTCAAATGTCTGTGTGTGTGTGTGTGTGTGAATAATGCATGAGTGTAACCTTGTGCCTCTGCCCTCCCTCACTGCTGTCTGTTTCTATCAAAGTGCATACTCTGTGTGTGTGAATCCTGTCACATCTGTTCCTTTAGAAGACACACGGGTCAGTTTGTTTCTCTAACACACACACAGTCCTCCGTTTGTCTTTTGACTGCAACACCAGCCTACTCTTAAACACATAATGTAATGCTACCCTAATGTTAGTCAGTCTACAAATACACACACACTGCATCATATACGTCTCATCTAAATTATTACGGATCAATCAGGGGCTCAACAGATTAATAATGGATTGTGGCTGGATCAATGATCCCCACAGCAGGTTAAAAAGGCCCACAGGGGGATCACAAAGGCATTACCAATATTGATTAGTTAGATTGATTATCAGTCACCTGTGTGCTTGTGCTGCCTAACAGTACGTGTAGCCCTAAAAGTCTCATATTATTATGTGTATGTGTGTGTTTTGTGTTAGTAACAGGTGCTGATCTTTCACCACATGACTGCTGAAACTTAAAACTATCATCTGAATTGATCGGTACTCCTCTCTCAGCATGCCATTTTTCAAAATAAAACTCTACACTTGATGCAACACTTTTGTTTAAACATTGAGTGGAAGTACCCTTTAAAATTTCTGTTCCCAGATTTCTCTAAAACATTGTATAGGGTCCTGCCTATGGTCGTCACAGCAATTGAAGAAGTGTGATCGATTATCAAACCTCCAGGGGTGGTGCTTATGTGACACTGCACAGCCCTTATCATGGGGTGGTGACATGCAGGACAGTTGCCATAGTTACCAAGGGATTTAGGCCCTCTGGTCTATCTGTGGCCTTTGTGTGTGTGTGACTTAGAAATTACAGCTTTGTTTCAAGTTTGACAAATGTGAGAATTTATTGTTTAAATGGACCACAAAAAATACAAATCTGGGAAATTCAGTTTTTAAATTACACTAACAGATTAAAATGTAATTGAAATCTAATTTCTGTAAAAAAAAAAAATGTTACTCAAGTGCAAAAGTATTATCTCAAAAACTACTTGAGAAGTACCCAAACTAAACATACTCTTCATCTCATATCAATGTTTATTACTGGATTTTAATTATTATATAAGTAAAAAAATGGAAATAAAGTAGAAGTACCTTAAAATTTGTACTTAAGTACAGCACTTCACCAAATGTACTTTGATACATTTAGTGAAGCTGAACGCTGCTGTAGTAGAATGGGTCAATCTTACTGTTAAACTGCACATCGTGTCACCATTTTAGCGGTTATAATCTGTATGTAAACAAAAAAAAAAAGCAGAATTTAAAGATACAGTATGTAATTTTAAAAAATGACTACAAATATGCACTGCTGAGATATTCACTTCTAAAAGTTTTTAAGTGGTCACCCATACTGGATTAGTAAATTTTGCAGCATTCTCATTTCATCGCAACAACTGGGCAGACTGTGGCAGAGCAGAGTGAATCGATTTCAGTTGTCACACTACTGCTAGTTTAAGTTGCATACTGTAGTTTTAATCATTTATTAATGTATTTACAAAAAACTATGAATCCTTTCATAGGCACGCATAAGTGAAGGCTGGTTTCAAATGAGTAATAAAGGGCAATAAAGTAAAATATACTGAATGTATGTTTATATATAAACATAATACATATGGCTATTTGTAGTTCATATACTGCTAATAAATGCTAAATAGTCGGGTGTCCGGTGTTGTGCGACTCTCTCCGCCCTTTCTTTATTCACCTTCTCTGTCAGACACAATCACTCTCATGAAGCAGCACTTTGTTCCTTCTGTGGCTCTGACCTTTACTGCCCTGAACATTAGATATTTAATTTTGCTCTCAAATTTCACCTTCAAGGTTTAATTGCTTTAATTACAATTTGACAAACTTGATTATTTGGAATTTCTCTCTTTAAGAACCTTTTTTAAGACCCTCAAAACACCACTTCCTCAGACTGAGCTAACTGATCAGATCATTGATTTAGTAAAAGACTGAATTCTTTCAAAGAAACATACGATTTTAAAATGTTACTCTGGGGATGAGTCTCATCACTAACCACTTAGCTGCACCCCCCGCTGCTAGCTAGTACCAAGATGCCCGGCAGCACCTGGCATTACAGGATGTTGAGCAGCTAATCAGATCTCCATGGTTACACCATGACATTTTGGGAACTTGACTCATGGAAGGGTTGAGGCTTTCTGTCACAGTCGCTGCCAAGTGAGGTCACAGCATCTGCTGGACGGGTGAGCGAGTGTGCGTGTTTCTGCACAGTGTCTGGAGGAGGTTTAGGAAAAGACAGAAAGGTAAGGCGATAGAAAGAAAATGAGCATAGCATCATAAAAAAGGAGGGACAAACAGAAAGATAGAATGTAAAATAAGAAGATGAGACTCTGGATCTCAAAGGGCAAAATATTTGGCCAGGAGCTACTCATCACACTGGCTGATATTTCAAGTGTGTACTTGTATGTGTGTGTTTATGTGTGTGTGTGTGTTGCAGGTTTTGATCAAACATGCATAATTTCTCTACTTCACTGCCTCTGTTCATGCCAACCTTTTGAAGCCACCACAATGAGCAACTTCAAGAAAAAAAAAATCATGATGAAATTCTGGTGAAATTTTCCTTTAAAATAGATTTCCCAGATAGAAAGGCAAACTTGTCCCTGTCTTTCTACAGTTCTCCTTTCCCCCTTCATCTCTTTCCTTCTTTTGTCCCTTTATTCCACCATCTTTCCTCCTCCATTGCTCTCTTTCTGTCCTTCATTTCCCCACATTTTTAAAAATCCAGTTCCTTTCTATTTATCTGTTCCTGCCTCTCTCCTTCCCTTCGTCTTTCCCACCCATTCATCCATCCACCATCTCTCCTCCTCACAATAAATTTCACCATATATTTTAAATTCATCAGGTTAAAGTGTACTTATTAAGGAAGAGCTGAACGAGAAGCCAGGATATTGTCGGCAACTCAAATAGAAGCAAAGACAGTCTTTAGAAACCAGTATAGTCATTATTATTATTTGAAGTCTCTTATTATTATTGTTATTATTATTACTAGTATAATTGTTATAAGGATAAAATAAAGTTCCTTGGCCCTTGATGCAGAGAGAGAGGATGTAGACTATTGACAGCAGAGCAATGGTTCCATGCCGTTCCCTTTCATCCTAGTGATTCGTGCAGAGTAAAATCCATCAACTTGCAGAACTAAAAGAGAGAGTATTCCTTCTGTCCTGATATATTTTTGCAAATTTTGAAATAGTCACATTTCATGTTGAAGTGAGACTCAATCCTTTCCATTTGCCTAGTTTCAAAGTAGTTCCATTTAATATCCATTCAAGTCCTTATGTATTCCATTGAAAATCTGAAGTTTGGTTAAAGGGAAAGACGGAATCATGTTGAAAACCAAACAAGGACTTTTAACAATATTTCCCTTCCAATTTGTTGCTTTGGTTTCTTGTAATTCCATAATAATCACATGTTGGATTCTCCCAGAGGAAAGACGAAAGATTAGTATTTCCTTTTAAATCGCAACTGTCGTTTTGGCAAATGTCTTGGAAATGGCAGATGTCTGTGAAGACAGTTTGGTGTAATTTTGTGAATGCCATGAAAAGATGCTCGCTGACATACTGAAGAGCTAACCATGAATATGATGTACTGCAGCTCAAAAGGTTTTCCGCCTAGACTGCTGTTAGAGTGGTCTGTTAGCTGTAAAACTGTTGATAGCACAGAGTCAACGATTACCCTTTGTGTTACAGACTTTTAAACTATGAGGCTAAAACATTCCCACATTACATAAAAAGCCTAAAAAGCTGAGGGAACGAGGTGTTCATGAAAAGTGCACGATGATGTGTCTGCGCCATATTGCCTGGGAAACACAGGTCATGTCAAACAGTCTACACGAACATCTGCCATTTCAGGATCTTCTCTGTCATTGCAGATGTTACCATAACCATCGCTGATCCTTAGAACCCACTCTGTTCTTGGAAATGCATTCCAGAACTCCAGTGTAGAATTCTGAATCTGAATTCTGAGTTCTAGAACAGCCTCTCGTCCTCTCTCCTCTCTCTCTGTCTCTCTTCCTCTGAATGCGTTCATCCATTTTGCAAACAAAGAAATACAGTTTGGTAACGGCCTCCCCTATAGTTGCGTGGTGACTGAGTCCTCTATGACCTCACAGCTGTCCTCTATGACACTGTCGCATGGTCCCACCCACCCGCCCATCACCATCACCCCTCCTCTTCCCCCCCTTCCGTCCACGCCGCCCTCACCCGCTCCTCCAATGCCTCCGCCTTGGAAAACGTCCTCGCTGGAGTCCAGGAGGCGTGAGCTGGACTCGGACATGTTGGAAGCACAGTGCAGGGATTGGCAGGGGCATGGGGGCGGGAGGGGCAGCGTCAGGAGCGAGTCCCGCCCATTGGTTCTCCGCGGCGAGAACGAGGGATTATTGATGTCGACTGAACGGCCCACCTCATTCAGGTGAGTCTCACTTCTGGTCACGCCACTGAGTCCAAAATCGGAGTGGCTGTGGCTCCCCAGGGGGCGGAGCAACCCATCAGAGATGGTGTAGGAAGGCGGGGACTGTAGGGGAAGAGGCATGGGTGGAGCTCTGCGTTTGGAGTGGGAGAACAGGTAGGAGAGCCGTTTGAATGAGTCCGTCTTTGCCCTTGGAGCTGAGAGGCGCTGTAGGCGACTTCTCGTGCGAGCAAGTGATGATGACAGCGCTGAGGAAAACGATGAAGATGGTGAGGGGAGGACGGTAGTGGAGGATGGAGAGATGACAGTTGTCTTCAGCCCGTTGCTCTTTGGTTTTCCCTCCTCTTCCTCCTCTTCCTCCCCCCATCCAAGGCCTTCCTCCAGCTCCCCCTCCTCACCCTCTTCCCCTTTTTCTATCCGGGTCATTCCGGAAATGGAGCGCACCAAGGCAGAGACACCAAGTGTCGGTGTGGGTCCAGTGTCATCTTCTAGTGGGGTCATGAAGGTCACGCCCTTTGACCTCTGGCCTCCGACTCCTCCACCTTCACCACCTCCACCACCATCGTCCAGTTCGCTGTCATCCTCTGAGGCCATGGCGCCGTCATCTTTCATTGTCTCACTAGAGGAGGAGTAGTGTCGCCGTGGAGGACGCCGATTACCGAGAAGATCCAGAACCTCGTAACGAAAACTAGAGATGTCCTGTTTCAGCTCCTGTAAAGGGAGAGTTAATTAAATGTAATTATTGGTAAAAAAATATATATAGTTTAACTGAGCAGTGATGTTATAGTATAAACAATAATGAAACCTCTTTTCATTATTTGAAAATATTTTAAACAAGGATGAAAGTAGAAGCGTTAAGAAAGGTCAAAAAACAAAGGAAGAAAAAGTATTTGGAACAAGCTCCACATAAAAAGAGGAACAACAATCACAAAACTGTAAAACTGTAAAATATTAAGTCAACATAGTAATATTAAGTCTGAAACTCAATTTTCTCTTTGAAAATACTGAGCCAAGAAATGTAATAAAATTACTCTTTCATCGGGGAGGCTGCAAAGTTTATTCTTAAGCTTTAAATGGAATAAATATCTGATACCCAAGCGGGAAAACAGAAGAAGTTAAAGCGGGTGAGGAGGGGAAGTGAGAGAGATGAGACCAAGTGAGAGACGGGAGGTGAGACATTCAGTTTGTAGAAGCAGAGGGTGAAGAGGAGGGTAAAGACTCAGGAGGAAGGCTGTGAAGAGGTCAAGAGACAACAGATAAACTGAGTGGATAAGTGGAGAAAGAGAGACATGCCGATTGACAGTCAAAGTGTCAAAGTGTTAAAGTCAAAGTGTTTTTCGCTGTATCTAAAGAAATTTACTCATTTCAAAATCTTTGCTGCCAATGATCGTGAAATACTTTATGCTGAGAACAAACAAACAGTTTTTTGTTTTTTTTTACACAATGATGGACGATTTAAATAGATTGTAATATATTATTTAGAATTATAGATGTTTTGGTTCTTTTTGGTTTAAAATAGAAAAAGAAAAATAGAAAAATTTTCTAAATACTTAATTTGATAGTTTTTAAAAAGAGCTGATTATGTTGTCCTGCACATACACTACCAGTTAAAAGTTTGGACACACATAGAAATGACCATGTTTGTGAAAGAAAAGCAGAATTCATAACACCAAATTGATCAGAATGAATGTGTGGACATTGTTCATATTGTAAATGACTATTGTAGCTGAAAACAACTGTTTTTTAA
>JAUMHL010000011.1:12519701-12531780 GCA_032362345.1 Sandelia bainsii
AAGACATGTATCTTTTCATGAAAAACATGGTCATTCCTATGTGTGTCCAAACTTTTGACTGGTAGTGTATAATAATACAATATTGTAATTTTAAATAATTATAAGTATAAGTGAAGAGAGTGAAAACCATCTCAGCTACCATTGAAGGTATGTCTGAAAATGTTCAAACAATTGATAATGGTGTACTGTACAAGTTGATGCTGTTTTTTTATTGATATTATGGTGTCAAAAAGTTAAAATATCCCAACTAATCAGCGGCAACATTTTATATACACATCAGCATGCTATGTGTTAACACATATCACGCAAATACATCATCATCCAGGCAGTTTCTGGACATCCTCTGGTGACTGTACTGGTCTGAGGTTTTCTTTTTTATATTATAGCAATATTGTAATTATTTTTCTGTATTTGACTTATGTTCTGTGTCATTCCAGCAACAACATCTGTCAGGACCTTTACATGATCACTGGTTTTTGTTATTATTCTGTTTTAACTTTATTATTATTAATATGAGCCTTTCACTTTTGTCTGACTGCTATATAAATATTATAATGCATGTTTGTTCACCTGCTGAGTATCACAGAAACAGATGGAAAACACACATTGCCGATCGCTTCGTTCACTGCTTCTGTTATATAACTGTAACTAAAAGGTGTTTTAATGGAGCACAGCTGTGGTCAGGGGCAAACGCCTATTGCCTACTGTATATCAAAATACCTGGACTTCCTGCCTTGTGGCATCAACAACGTTACATTAATTTTTATATTATTACAGGATTTCTTTAGTTAAAGTCATTGACTACAGGACATGTGCACATACAGCATATACTGTATGCATACATACATATCTCAAATAAGAATTTAGACAGCTGAGGGTCATATTAAAGTCTGACTGATTCACAGTGTGGGCAAATGAACCACAGGGTCAGAAAAGCAGAAAAATAGCAGGTTATGCAGAGTCAGCATCCGAGCAAACACCCTCAGTGTCTTTCACCAATTAATAAAAAAAAGATAAATGAATTGATGAAAATGTTTGTTATCTGCAACCCTTGTGTTTTTCCCTGCTTCTCATTCATCATTAAAGCATCACTAAGACATGTGGTCATGTGAACTGTTATCAGTCCACCCACTAACTGTGAGCAGAGGTGTTTATTTCTTCATCGTTCTCATTCTTCACAGGAAAATAAGTATTAGTGAATAATGTTTAACTGCATGCGTTAGTTTGTTGCTCAGTGTTGAAGCTCCGCTGATTTTTTACAGAAAATTTGCATAAAAGCCTACATAGATATATGCTGTGTTTACATCAGGCTCACATCTTATTTCTCTGTCTCTTACAGACATGCACAGATATCTCTAACGCAGAAACTATTCTTTCATCCTTTAAAATATGATCATAGCTATTCTTTCCTTCTTCTCTCTCACCATATGGGATCCAAATGCTACACAGAATAAAACCCTGCGAGTTACTTTAACATGCATCTGATGTTAGTTACACATTTTAAACACACAATCAGTGGGTGAATGTGGTTCAGTCCGATGTGCACCTGATGTTCTTTTTGTATTGAAAAGCCCAAAGGAACCTTTCGACTTCAAAGACCAGGCTTGGCTCCAGAGGCATCACGGGAAACAGACTTGGGGGCTAAGACTGCTGAGAATAATTTACAGTTCTGAAGATTTGGAAAAAGCAAAGAAACCCTTCTTAAGGATTATAAACTGTGCACTGTTGGTATTGATCAGGGCTGTAGATTTTGGGCAGAAGACAGGGAGAAGAAGGGCTTCAGAGATGGCAGGTGGTGGTTATTAAAAAAATCTTTTATTCTTTTAATAAATCTTTTTTTTGTGATGACAAGAAGCTCTGCCTTTGGTAACAACAAAATCTACACTGTTTATTGCAGTGCTAACACAGAGACAGAGTCACTGTGCAGCTGATGTTTCTGCAGCTCTGCAGGGTTTGCAGATACAGACAATAAGATTCACTTAGAAACAACTGAAATATTTATGTTATACTTATTGTTTATATTCTGTAGTGTCTGACCAGAGACCCTGTCAGACACACTCAAACAAACCAATTTTATACTGCTGTCAGTTGCTCTTTTTTAATATTATAATTATTTTTTTTCCTCAGCTCCACAGAGAGCTGCCCATCCTGACCGCCCACCTTAAAGTTTTCCTCCGTCAGCCCTTCGTCTGTCTTGGCGCTGCGTATCATGGCTGCCACGTACCTCTTCACCAGGTTCCGGATCACTTCCTGTGGAAGAGGAGACATCACTGTGATTACCGAACATGTCCTGTTGCTGTCATTTTATTCTATTCTTTGTATTATTGTTAATTACTGTCTTAGAAAGTCAGTAATTTCCTAATAATGAGTCTACATACATGTACAGTATATGACAACAACATACATTGTTATAATTCAGGTAGATATGGGGTGGATAATAGGGTCAGATCAACAGAAAGGAAAAAAAAATCTTCTGATTAAAAAAAAGAACCGGCAGGCGACAGAGGAGTGTTGAAGAGCTGTAGTAAGTCTTTGTGGAAGCTGATATGCAGTTTATTTACAGGAATAATTTGTGTTGTAATGTCAGACTTTGAAAGCAATTCAGCTTTTATTGAAGTTTGAAGAAAACTGGTTTAAAAATATCTTTATGAACATTTGTTCACCACAAACATAAAGTTTGTTCTATTTCATATCTTACTTATCTAAAGCCAAAGGATTTTTAGTTTCAAAGTTGAGAACTGGTCTTCCTCTGGTTGCTGGGGTAGGTTCAAAAATATTCAAACTGATTAATTTAAATGTTATTGTATTTTTAAGTAATCAGCCAATGAGGTGAGTGACCTTTATTGATTTATAGACCAAAGACAAATTCGCCAGCATTTGGTGCTCAGTGGGTGGTAATTCAAACCCTGACACACTGCTGCAGCATACACACATATTAACACGCTGCATCCGCCCACAGTTAACACCTGTGACTGCCAAATAGGACGGTCTGGCATGCTGTCACTCTCCGCCTCTGCCAACACACACCACACACTCAGTGAAAGTAAAGGACAGATTCCTACAACAATCCTTAAAAACATGGATGGATATCAAAGTAAGAATCAGACCTGCCAAATACAAACTCCTGCCGTTCCTGTGTTTGTAGTCAGTGCCAGTGCTGAGGTGTCAAAATAAAAAAGCTCAGTCTCGGTTGATTTGCTATACAAATTCTTCCGAAAATGGACATCAGAATGACTGTCATGGCTGCCAAAAACAATGTACTGTTTCTTTTACTAGCAGCCCAAGTACTGAAGAGTTTAAAAATTAGTTCTCTCTCAGTTTAACTTATATTGTTAAAGATAGAATCGATCCTCTTTAAAGTTAATGTCAAATCCCATGCTATTGTTGTTGTTTTTGCTATCACTTTGAAAACACGACACAGGATATAAATTCACCCAATAATCCAAAGGAAAGAACATAAAACATACAGCCTAAAACTTCTCAGAGCAAGACAGTGGTCCATTTCATGTGCTGTGGGGGCGATGTGCCAACAAAAGAGACAAATAAGACTGTAAGCTAGTAAATATAGTTTACTAGTTTGCTGGATTTGGTATATTTTTCAAAAATTTGCTTTGCAAATGACTTGAAATAGAAATACATTCAACACTTTTTTGTTAGTGCTCACGGAGACACACAGTGTATTCTGGTGAGTAACACTTAAAATAAACCCTTTCTTCTAAAAATAATGTTCCTATGCAACTACACTGACTACAACTACAAACGGGATTACGGTTTTGTAGCAGACGTAATCATGCTATATTTATGTTCCAGTGCAACATATTTTTTCAATGAATGAGTCGCGACACCGATGGCAAACAAGTCTCCAGGAGGTGGCTGAGGTCAGTGTATAATGTGCAGCACTGTCATACCAGAAACCCAAGTGTATGTCGAGTGTGTGGTGGAGTTTATGCAAGAAAAACACTGGTTTGGATTGTTATTTTGTTTAATAAACATATTGAGTGTGAAGTAACTGTAAATGTTTCTCCATTAAGCCAGGCCACACCATTTCTCTAACCTTAACCAAGTGCTGTGAGTGACTAATTATGCTGAAGTCAGACAAACTAGATGTTGTAGTCAAATATATTTTGGTGGAAAAAAAAAGTTGTCTGGGAACATTTTATTGATATGTTCAGTATCAATGTATTTGCCACTTGTCATTTATGTTATGTGTGAAAAACATGATGCATTAAACCATATAGCGCAGTTAAAAGCTGCTTTCAGTCTGCTAAGCCAGAGGTCCCCAACCATCGGGTCACTTGGTACCAGGCCGCGGAGAAAGAAAAAAATTATTTTATTACCGTTTTCACACGACACAGTCTTTTATTTTGAAACTATCACAGTCTTTTATTTTGAAAAAAAGGATTCTCTGCTGTCAGCTCCTCTTAATGCGCTCCGTTTGTAAACATTCCTGGAGCATTGAGCATGTCTGTGCGGCAAGAGGGTCAATTGCTGGAGATTACAAATGACGGTGGCCTTAAAAGTAAGTTTGACACGATCTCTGTTTAACCCACCAGCGTTTTAATCACCACAAAAGAGATCAGCTTTCCAATCGAATCAGCTTTTCACATTAATTAATCAAATCAAATTATTTATATGTGAAACAGCTCCAGAGGGTTGGAAATAAACTGAGATGTTGTAGAAGCAATCCGAATATGAGTAAGATTACATGTTCTAATGTTTTAATTGTCTACCATTATAACAAGTTATCCACTCATTATGATACATCTTCAAATTGTGTTACAAATGTCCAAATGTGAAATGTCCAAAATGTCTTCTGCTTTGGCTTTCTGTACTTCCAGGAAGACGAAATACTGAACTCCCTGAACTAGCACAGAAGGAAAGGAGCTTTAAACTGTTGGTAAGAAAATGGCTGTGCAATAGTCAATCTTAAGACTCTTTTGTATTTCAGTTTGGTTGTTTGTTTTTTGTTTGAACCTGCCTCAAAGCTCTGTCATGTTCCTGTTTAACAAGAACCAAAACTGGAAATCAGCTTTTAGCTTTTTTCTGTTTTTGTTCTTCACAATTTTTTTTCTAGGTCAGTTCCTCATATTTGCAGTCTATTACAAAAATGTGGTGGAACTCTAATTCTAAAATTAGTATCTGGAGCGCTACCACCCTGCACTGTTTGTTCTTTTATTACTTTTTTAGACAGACTTTGGTGCATAATCAGCAGCTCATTTCCCTCTCCTTTCTTCCTTCTTTATAACAAAACACAAGCAAACACAGAAAGCACCTCCACAGATGTAACAAAAGACGTGTAGGATTTAGAAATAAATGTTGCACAGTGAGAAAACACAACAAAATACAGAAAACGACAAATATTGAAGGAAAACAGCAGATATCCCAAGATAACCCAAAACTTTCATTTCAGCTGTTTTTCCAACACCACTGACAGATGTGCTGACAGATGTTGATTTCAAGATCATTAGTCAGCATGGAAACAACAAGCATATTTCTTGTCTTATCTGTGTCATTTTTACTGTCCACTGAAATAATTTGTATTGTAGTCTATTTGCTTCTTGCACTGTCTATGGATAGCCAGGCCATCTGTTTTTTGTTTTTTGTTTCCTTATGCTAAGCTTAGCTAACAGTCTTCAGGCTCTGGCCTCACATTCCAAAAGACACAGGAGAGTGACATGATCTTCAAGTGAAAAAGCCGTCCCTCAGAGGTCACAGCTATGGTTGGACATTACAGGTTGAATGTGTGAATGTGAAAAAACATAGAAACACATGAATCCATGACTGGTGTACAGACCTGGTAATGCTGATTCTGTATCAGGCTGTCGGCATGACGCTCCTGCAAAAAGAACAAGAGATTGCATTAAACACAAGATGTGATCTTTCAAAAGTCAAAGTCAAAGTAAGCTTTATTGTCATCTCTGCTATATACTGTACAGGTACACAGAGAGACGAGACGACGTGGCTCCAGCTTAATCAGTACAGAGCAAATAGGCATACAGAATAATTTCTCCTTCCTTTATTATTCTCCTCTCTTAGTCTCCTCCACTTTCACTTACCTCTCAACCAAAATCTCACTTTTTTTATTTTAAACAGCGTTGCCCTTTCCTGAAAAATGATTAAGAGAAAAAAAAAGAAATAAAACCAGGTCACAGATTTCCTTTGACTGATATATATACTTTAACAACCTGGATCATCCATATTGAAGAGGCGCTGAGTAATGAACTTCAGTTAATCATTTTCCCCACTCAAAATGGATATATACAATTTGCGAGGGAGAGATTCTGCTCTTCATTTGCATTTCAGGCCTTTAGCTGATGCTCTCACCCAGAATCAGAATCTTCTAAGTGACAGATATGGGAAGGATTGTGAGTCTTTTCGCTTTAAAATGCTCTTCTCACCTCATCAAATGACGCCTCCAATTGAATCAAGTGTACGGGGAGCACTGAGGTTATTTTTAGAGAGCTACAGTGTCAGACCAGATCTATATAATTCATAGTGGTTTCACTCATGCTGATGCTGCAGACCCAGACGCAGTGAGACACTGTTATTCATGCAGCATTTTGTAGTTAAATGCTTCAACAGACAGAAAACAGACAGAAAAATTGTACATTCAAATTAAATACAAGATATGTGGGCTTTCTCGGAGCAATTGAGACACTGAACTAATGTGAAAACTTATGAGCTGAGGTAGTGGTATTTACTAAGTGGCCTCAGGTTCCCTTTTTATTTATCACACTGATGGCAAAAAGAAATAGCACTTAACTTATGCTTTTTTTTACATTTTATTGATCCCCTTGGGGAAATTGTTGTTTGGACAGCTGCTAGACCTGTGTCAGCGCTACTACGGGGTTTTGGTGTCTTGTCCAAGGACACCTCAACATGTAGCTTGCCAGAATTGAGAATCAAACTGCTCACCCTTGGGTTGGAAGATGACTGCTCTACCCACTGAGCTATCATGCTGCCCAACAAAAGACTGAATTTGTTTGGATTCACAAGTGAATGTTAAGCAGGGTTTTAAACCATTTCCACTGTGTTTATTTGTACTGGTCATAAACTGGATGTATTTATGTCTATTTAGTCTATTTAGTCTTCTATAAATTACAGTACATTTATATATTACTAATTTACCAATGACACTTTGTTGGCAGATGTAATCACAGCCTGCATTATGTGTAATTAATCTTCAGGTAACATTTAGTGGATAAACTACATTAATAACTTCACGTCCTGGGTTCCACTGACATTTGCACAACTACCACTTGCATTGAGTAAAACTCTAGAGTGTGTTTCAACCATTAATTCACTTTTAGCTATTAATGTTTAATTTCTAGTGTTAGCACAACATACATGCAGTCCCCTCCAAAAGTATTGGAATACCAAGGTCAGTTTATTTATGTTGATACTGTACACTGAATACATTTAGGTTTAAAATCAAAAGATTAGTATAAGATGTTTTTCACATACACTATCCTTCCACTTTCTTCTGTCAGTTTTTATTGTTTGATTCATAATCTCAAATCACATTTTAATTATATTTCCATTCCTGTCCTTATTACAAAGGTATTTCATTAAAATTTGTCAACAAGATGCATGCACACACACACACAGACTCTGCCTTGATCACATCTCTGCGGTGCTGTGAGGCTGTGTGAACCCATGTGGGCTGGTTGGCTTATATAACTCAGCTGATTTCAGCTGAGGTGAACATGCCAGCTGCATTCAGTGTGTGTGTGTGTGTGTGTGTGTGAATATATCATTCTGCACTGCTTGCTCACCGTCTCTCTTCAGATGACTGGACTGTTACATGTGTTTATCGAGACATTTTTATCCACTGATGTTCCTTCTTTGCCTATAGACACACAGCTGAGGTCTGTCCATGTGCAGTGTAATTGCATTTTTGTAACATGACATACGTTTATCCACTTCATTACTTCTCTTAACTCCTCTGTCACGCTGAGCAGGTTGAGGCCTTCTGCTCTGATTGCTGTGAATTTGTGCAGTGGCTTGTATTAATATACTAAACTGTGGCTTTCTCTTAATTTATTATTAATTATCATTCACAGCATAACAAAAATTTTAATATAATGAGTTAACATCTCAGCATTATAGCTTGTGCTAATTACTAAGGGTGATCTTTTCAAATATATAGATATTTATTGGAGTCGAACAATAAACCACATCTATTTAACTGCTGAATTTGATGTTACAGTATGTTTTCCTTTGATTATATCAATATAAACTTAATATCTTAAGGTTGCTGGACCACTGATGAGACAAAACAAGTTATCTGAAGGTCACCTTGGGCTTCTTGGAAATGTGATAAGATTCAAAATATCTTGATTGTCATCCCTTGTAATACAGAATACAATACAAGACCTTGTACCAAGGGCGCATAACAAACAGTGGTTGACATGTACGACATAACTGGTGCATAGTCAGGCACAGGACAGATGCACTGAATAGGCATTATTTTGTACAGTTGTTCGGTAGTTCTTACAACTGGATATAAAAAGTTTTTCATAGTTTTGGAATTTTTGAGAATATTTTATCAATTAAGTGAAGTGAGATCTGATAAAGTCCAAGACAAACACAAGCATCAACCAATTCTGCAGGTTAACAGAAAGCTAGTTTTTAGCATCTGCCTTAATTCTTTATGGATGTTTTAATAATTTTGTGACTATTTTGAACCCCTAAGTCAGAGGTGTCAAACTCAATGTCATCCCGGGCCACAGCAGCATTACGATTGCTCTCAAAGGGCCGCTTGTAACTGTAGACTACATACAGTGGTCAACATGTCCATATAGGCAAAGGAGGCAATTTCCTAGAGCAGCACTTTGGCAGGGGCAGCAAAATGTGAGCCAAAAAATTGCCAAAGAAAATTTAGCTCTTGCTGCACCCAGGGTGCTCACATCTGAGCAGATCTTTTAAAAAGGATGAACCACTAAGTATTTCTTTGTAAATCTCCATGTCAATCTCTAAAAAGGACAGTGCACACTGCGGTGCCAGAGCACAGAGCGGCTTTTGTAAATGGGGACGCGTTGTCCTATACTCTAGTACAGTAAACACAATTTACAACTGTAACATATAATACTGTGATTTTAAAAGACTTTTAACTGTGGAAAAGATGTATGATTAACTGTCGATGACGCATGGTGGATATAGTTAAAAACTTTGGCAGCTTGTGAGCTGCACGCATGGCTGTTATGTTCACTGCTGCTGGTTGACATGTAATTGTCATGTTAAAGCAGGAGTCCAGTGAACAATCAGTATGTTCTGGGTCAGGTTTAACACAGAGAGGAGAATGTTTGGAGGCAAACGATAAAAGGTTATTGACAGTACAAATTTTAACTATTTATATAGTATTGTTGGGGACATGCCGCACTCCCACCCCCAGCTCTCACCAGTCATGACTGAGGAAATAGAGAAATAGAAATAAATGTTACTGTGGTATATTTAAACATATTTGAAGTATATAAAGTGGTGATTATTGAAGGAGAAACCAGTCAAAGACACAGGGAAAAATAAAAAAAATAAAATACAGTGTTACAATACAACGATATAGTTTGTTTGTGTGTTAGTATGGGACACTGTAACTAGAGGGGCAGTAACCTTATTTTTTTAGAAGCTCTCGCTGGCCACATAAAATGAGGGGGCGAACCAGATTTGGCATGCGGGCCTTAAATTTGACACACGCGTCCTAAGTTTTCTTGTCCATGTTGGCTTAAAACTGGAGTCTGAAAATCCATTCTTGACCTTAGAAATAGCAGTTGGAAAAACATCAAAGCATCAAAATAAGATCCATTTAGTTGCTGAATTTTCATCCTACTGATGAAATTAAAACTCTAAAACAGATTTTTCTTTAAGGTAAGGCACACTTCTGCAACCTTTGTAACTGCTTTAAACATGTAGCTTGAACATACAGTTTGTGCAGCTTGTTTGCATGACTACTCAGACTGCACCTACATATTAGGCTACACATAATATAAATAAAACATTAACACGTTTGTTATGGAGTTTCTCAAATTTGGGAGTTTTGTCTGCAGCTGCTGTTTTGTGCGAGAAGTGGAGCAGCGTAGGTTACACATCACTGCCCCATTACTGTTTCTGTGCAGTTGCTTCTTGTGTCATTATCAATCAAATCCAGTCCAACTTCAAATTTATAGTTTGTCATATACAGATGAACAAAACATCTTTTCTTCTTTGGGGCTGAGGTCCAGTAAACTCAACATGGGTGACACAACAAATAGAAGTCAGTGCCTGATAATAAGTGCAAGTGCAGCTGGGCATAAATATTACATTGCCATTATCGCCACAGATGGTGCCAGGCCAAGACAAAACTATATAATTTGTCAAAATAAGTTTAAAGTAATTCTATAGGATATTTTTGCTGTATGATAGTTGCCTTGAACCACCTCTGTGGTGCATTTGTTTCTCAGCAATGTTGTCACATCCTCAACCATAATATGTTTTTTTTCTGTGTTTATAGATACAGATGTCTGAAGAAAGGCTCCACCACTGCCTTCTAAAACGTTCTTGTCTTTGTCCTTTTTTCTCTCAGTCATTTAGTGGGTTATCAAAGTATATGCACTTTGGGAGGATAAAATGATAACATGCCTGAAACAAACCCAACTCCAGGTTGGCCTTTCTGCAGAAAAGTGAAATACGACCACGAACATCTGCCGCTTGTGTAGATTAAATAATAGACATTTCTGACTGCGATGACTCTTAGTGACAGTATCTGAACGTGGGACCCTGACAATGAAGAAGTAAAAAAAAACACATGGACTGCATTGAAGTAAAAACTGTACACCATCAGAATAATGTGAAACTGCAGAAACCTAATGAACTGTAAATCCTCACTTACTGTGAACTCTCTGAGATTTTCACATTTGTGCGTGTCCTCCCCGGGTGGCTGGCCTCTTCTGCACAGTTTGTTGTGAAGCCACCTAAGCAAGTACCAGAAGGACTTGGGACTGGGGATGATGTTGAACGGAGGCGGGAGTGTGCCGCCCTCATCAAAGTAGCTCATCCACAGTTTGGTGCGAGCAAACTTCCACTCGATGTCGGCGTGGTCCTGGAAATTGAGAAAGAGACTGTGTTTTTAATTTTAAGTCTAAATGATGAAAGTGGCAGTCAGCACTTAGCCCAATTATTTCACTTGATCTTCACTTTCATGATTTGTACTGTCCTGGCTTTTCATTATCAAACAATTACACACTAAATTAATTATTTTTCCATTTATTCTTCAAGTGGTGTCTTCAATTCTCACACCAAAGTAACTGGGACCTGTAAATGTGAATATTTCCCAAGTAGCAAAATGCCTTCTGATTAACTAATCAATTAATATTTTCACGCCAACTTCAATGACTCACAGCGATGAGTTGGTAGGAGTTGTTCATCATGGCAATGAGCATGTTGAGCAGAACCACAAGGGAGATGACGTTGTACGTCCCGAACATGGTCGCCCCGACGAACTCTGTGAACTCGTGCCGGGCCTTCACGTTGGTAACATACAGGTTTAACAGCCCAAATATCGACCAGAAAAGAGACTGAAGAGTCTCAAATAACCTGAGGAGAAACACACGCAGAGAAAGAGAATAATTGTAAACTTCATGTGTTCATTTTTTCTTATTCAAAGGAGCATTACAAAGAGGACTCAAAGCCAGGCACTAATTATAAAGCAGAACACAGCAAAACAAGTAAAGTAAAATATGTTAAAATCACTTTTATCTATAGAAACCTTCCTGTAACACTGAGCTTGAAGATATACATTTTAACTGTGAATTCACTGGTGATGATGGGTGTCCGTATTAAACAACACTGTTTTAAGTTTAAAAAAAAAAGCTAAATGTACTGTACATACAAGAACTCACACAAAAACTAAATCTTGTGTCTCTTTCTCCTCTGTTACCTCTGTTGGGAAACTTTCCAAGGCTTTCTTCGAACCCTCCCATGGTCGCTAACTTTACTTCAGGATTCCTGCTTTTACTGTGACGTTCCATTTCAATTCAATTCAATTCAATTCAACTTTATTTATATAGCGCCAAATCACAACACAAGTCATCTCAAGGCACTTTAC
>JAUMHL010000011.1:12531880-12552333 GCA_032362345.1 Sandelia bainsii
CACCACTGTTGTTGGCTTTTGTTTCAATAAATTGTTTGAGATGAGTAAATCACCATTGCATGCTTCTACTTAAATGCTCTACTTTCATGATATATCACTGTAGTGTAAACCTTTTACGTTTTCCATAAATTTCACCCAAAAGCCGAATATCCCTAACTTTTTGTGAGTATTGTATATACAGAATAATGTAGAAAACCCAACAGTCCCACTTGAGCAAGCACTAGGCATAACATTTCCGGTTTCCTCCTCAGTTCTGCTTACTTTACTAGTGATTACTGACTGATGTTCTGTGACCAATCTGAACCTGCTATTCTGCTTTGTGTGATTTTGGATTTAACTCTGGATTGTGTTTAATACCAAGGACTTTGGATTTTGGACTTCAGATTTATTCTGTGGATATCTCTGGAAACTATGTGCATATGAAGAGGAGTTTCCTGTCTTACGTTGTTGGGTTCACCTGCTAACCTCTCTGCTTTTCCTCCCAGTCACTCTCGGCCTTTCTCCCAGAACACTCATGGCTGATGCCCACTCCTCTCTAGAACAGCATCTCCCATCAACCCTGGATCCCCTCTCCACCTCCTGCTCATCTGAATTATATTTCCCAGCATTCGGACCTCCTTCTATTCTGCTCTCACTTCCATTACTCCCCAAGTAAGCTCCCTATTAAACCGATTAACGTTTCTACCCCATGCTCTACTCATTGTGTGTGTCTCTCTCTCTGTCTTAGATCTCCATCCATACCCGACCATCCTTCATCTTTGCAACTTTTATTAAACCTTTTAACCTTCAGATTAGGTTTCTGGTGTGCCTGTCCACACACACTACTTACACTCCCAAAATGTTCCAGACAGCTTCCAGACAAGTTCAAACATATGGTGCTGTAGTAAAATCTAGTCTAAGTATTTACTGCATAATTATTACTTAAACAGGTCTTGACTGTGCCAAAACACTGGAGAAGACACATTTAAATAAGAAGTGGAATACATCACAGTCTTGATGGTGCTGAACTAAAACAACTTAGAAACTGTTGGCACAAATAGTGCATCCAGATGGCAACACAAATACATACTGCACAGGGGAAAAAAGAGATTCATTGTAACTATATAAGGACACAATAAACACCATCTTCTACATCACAATGTTTTAATACTTGAGATAAAACAGAAGTAAAAATGAAATGCATCAATGTACAATACATTTCGAATTTTGTAGAACTGCAGGTCCTACACTAAACAGATTTGATGCACAGAGTGATGTTAGCTAAATGGCACTGTCAACACTTCTTGTTTCACAGTAAATATAGTGCTGCCCGAATAATGAATGACCAAATGTTTTCTACTGATATGTTTGTGAAATCAATATGAATCAAGTTTACAATGACACTGATACCTATACTGATAGAAAATAGCTGTGTCCACACTCTAAGCACTCTTCATACTCCTTCTCCCGCCCACTCTCCTTTTATACGCTACCAAACTGCCAGCCACATCAACTCAATGGGTACTGTGGGACAAAGTTTATCACTGTTTATTATCACATTATTGTTTTCATATGTTATCGGCTTTATGTAGCTGACAGTTTATTTTTAGGACAGTGATGCATATTGTTAAATTTTCTCTTTAAATTTGCAAATAAGTCTAGTGTGTCCTGTCCTCTGCAGCCTGAAAGGTTTATAATACTCTGTACTGGAAATACTGGAGATACACTGTACATGTAGAAAACAACACTTGAACGTTGTGGCACTAGTCAGAATGTGGAAGGAAACAAAAAGGCCTATCAATGCATCAGCCTTAGTTCACTGCAGAAATGAAAAGAGTGCGGCAGAAACAATGACACTCCTGCTGTGAAAACTACTTTACTTTAGCTGCACCGAGCGTAGTCATGATGACATGTGTTTCCACTACAGGCTCACAGCAGGGGAGAGTTGTGCTGCTGTGGCCCTGCATGGTAGCAGGGCAGACCGCGGCCAAGCCGATCTCCTCCCTCAGCTATGTCCTCTGTAATTAGGCTCATTTGTGTCTGTGCTAGAGGCTAGAGAGAAATCTCCATTTTAAAAGCCTCTCTGTGTTCATCTGACAATACTTTTGTAATCTCTGATTGTTTCATTCATGTGCCCCTGTTTGTGCTTTTACATAGTGATCACTTTCAACTTCTAACAGCATTGGGTTAAGCTACTGATGCAAACACCACCTTTCCTGCTGTTGCTGCTTCACACTAAACGTTGTCCGCCGGAGAACCAGTGTGATGCTTCTGTTGTAGAGAAGCAGTCGGAAATCAGAGTTTGTTGTGCTTCATTAGTGGAACTAGTATTTAATTAAAACAGGTCTAATGAACCAGATATGGATTTAGCACAATTATCAGTTTAAAATACTGCAGAGAGGAACAAAACCTGCCTAAGGGCTACTGGCGACAGGGTCTTGCACCGGTCTGCGCAAACAAGCTTACCTCCAACAAATCAACATGATAAACCACTTTACCTTGCTGTGGGGTAAAATACTGAGCCAGCACATCTCGACTGCTTGCGGCTGTTCACAAAATGGCTGGATGCGACTGCCACCCCATCACAGAAAAATCCTAAATACTACTGAGAATGAGATTCTTACTGACTCAGACTTCTCACTGGCTGATACATACTGACATCGTTGGTAACTCACACAATTTTATAACAATAATGGTGACTTTTATAATGATGTTGACAAAGAAATGGAATTTAACGCAGACTGGCTGCCTCCGGCTGATACCTGATCTGCTTAAAAATGCTAGCGTCCGTGCTGACCGAACACCTCTAGTTTCTGTGGACTGACTGGTTTCATCACCATCATTTTCTTTTTTGCAATTTGTGGGACAGCTTCACTAACAGCCGAAAACTGTAAGCGACCAGCTGATGGATGCCTGCTCTTTTTCTACCTAAGTCTATCTTTTTAGGCTCCCTCTCTTTCTCTCCGCCTTCCGACGACTCTTCTCTTCCATCATCATGTGCGAACTGTGACGCATGACCTCCTTTCCCTCTCTTTATCTTCTCCCATCTTCTTCTCCTCACTCTGTCACTTCAGCCCTCTGTTTTCCTCATCATTCTATGTCCCCTCTCGGCTCTATGTTTTCTCTCTCTGTGCATGTTGGTGTGACAGTCACTGTTACAGTGAGGTTATTGAATTTTTAATGAAGCAACAATTGGCAGCGGCCGACACTACATCATAAGAATGAAAGAGAGGGAGAGAGAAACAGAGAGGTTTTGTCTGCAGGGTTTTATGTTTGCGCTGCTATAAAATATTCAGCACTCCACCATTTATTGTCATTTCAGTGTCATGTAGGACTGTGTGTTGCTATAAGGTATGTGGGTGTGACTGATCATTATATCAATCAGTACACTGAGCAGGCCTCTGCATATACAGCATGTGAGTGATGGTGTGCATTTTCTGTAAATGTACATGTGTATGGAGGTGAAATATGTTTGTATATGTGTGTTATGGTTGTGTATTTAACATGAGCGAGAGAGTCAGAGGGCGAGAGATGGAGGTAAGTGTGTAAATTGGGAGGGGAGTGTGAATCAATGATGAATGAAGCAACCAACCGTGATATTGCATCTGAGTTATGAAACAAGTAGAGAGGGAAGGAGGAAGTGAACAGACTCAGAAGGAGAGGAGAGAATGATATTTAAACCAAGCAAAGAGAAATAACTACACACTCACTAATCTTCCCTCTTCTCATCAAGTACAATTTAATTATTTCTACTATCCTTTAATTATTCTAGTCTCCTATTCATTTTATCCTCTCCCTCTTTTGTTTGCACTCCTTCTCCTTTTTCCTTCTTCCTTTTCCCTCCTTGTTTCTTCTTCTCTCCATGCTTCCTCCCCTCCCTCCTACTCGTCTCTCATTGGCTCTTCTCCTCTCATGTCTCCTCTCGCTCATCTTTCTAGGCGCTAAGCCGAGTCATAAACTGCTACAGCTGATCCTCGCAGCCACTCAGTCATTTCACTGGTCGTGCAGTCGTGTGGGAGGCAGGCCGAGGAAGTCTGAGAAAGTGTGCGTATTGAAGTGTGTGTGTGTGTGTGTGCGACACAGAAACATTGTATGCAGCGTTTCTGTGTGAGAAGTCAAAGTGTGTTTGTGTGTTTAGGGTTGGCAGCGCGACAGTATGCAATTAAATCATTCCAGCCTATAGTGCTTATCTTGCTCATGAATATTTCAGATTTTCTGCGTGTGTGTGTGGTCTTGGCACTACTGTACACTTAAATCAATGCAGCCTGCTGTAATTATGACTGTCTGTCATATACAGCACAGAAGCAGTGGATCATTGTGATCTGCCTTTTACTTACTGCCTTTTAAGGCGCTGTATGAATGTTTCCCTATTTTTCTATGTATGTGTTTTACAAGTATAAATATACATTTTCACTCTTTTACGGTGTTTTGTGGTCGTACGTTCCCAACAGTTCAGGTCATAGTAGCATTTGTGAGCCACAATAAGATTTTAAACCCCCTTAGCATTGACAATTGACGCAGAGAAAGATGTATTCAAATACAGTATAATGTGAATGCTACTGCTTTAAAGCACAGTATAGATGATCACTGAGAGCAGGAGAACACGAAGCGGTAGTATAATGTGGTGCCTCATTCCCTCGTTTTATTCCTTCTGTCCACCTCTATTTTACAGACTACAAACATTTAATGTGTCTAATGGATTAAATATGAAAAATTACATTCAAATTATACAGTGTGTAACTGGGCATGTAAAGATAGTAGAGTAAGGAAAAGATCGGTGTATGAGACTTGGATCGTGAAAGAGCTAACAAAAGAGCCAGAACCTGTGTACATCAGTTGTAAGAGAGCTTGGACTTTTCAAGAATCCATGCTGTAGCGGGTCTGTAAAACCTGCTGTAACTTGACCTGGCTAACTTGGACAGATCCCAAGCACCGTATTTGACAGGTTCATACTTCTGCTTTTGGTTCCAGGGCTGTGGATTCCTGCTCTTTAAGTAGGAACCTTGTCAACGTCAGTATGGTTATGGTGTTTATAATAACATACAATATATGTAAAACACTTGTTACTTTAATGCAATACCATATATCTTCCTACACCGAAGTAAACGACATTGCCTTCAAGAAAGGAGGATTTATTGACCTTTACAGTTGGACTGCATTACATTTAACTAGATGTACCTAGCTAATGGACCCCCATCCCAGCACTGCACTGTACCCCATTTGGCGTGCAGAAATCTTAATTTATGTAATAAATGGGATCATAAGGTGAAAATTCAATATTGAAATGTATTTATTTATTGGTAAGGTAACCAAAGAAGTAATCAACTAACAAAAAAATAAAAAACACAATACATTAAATTAAAAAAATTATTAATTAGATTACAGACTAAAAAAATCTATAGGTTAATTGATAAAAAAAACATTAACATTAGTTGCAGCCTTTTCTGTGATGAATAAACATCACAGCCACACATCAGCAAACCTCTTTGCTACCATGTTGACAAACTAGAGGCAGAACAAAAACCCTTTTTTGATTTTTTTGTTCCATAGAGAAAAGGTGTATACGTTTGATTTGGATGAAATGCCTACCATCAAATCTTATCTGGTGACTCTGAAATCTGGTAACACTCTCATGCTGAGAGAGACACACACACACACACACACACACACACACACACACAGAGAATGTGTACACATCTCAAAGAGAGAGAGAGATGTGTGTGTGCAAAAGAACTAGATAGGGGTTTGCAGTGCGAAAGAAAGAGAAGGAGTATTTACAGAAAAGGGAGAGTGAGGTCGAAGCAAACAGCATGAGAGAGACTCACACACACTCTGCACAGTGTAAAACAATCTAACACATTAATGGTGATAAGTGTGTGTGAAGTGCAGATGAGTGAGAAGAGGAGGGAGGAGATGCAGAGGGAAGACACCTGAGCAGAAACAGGAAACAATCTTGTGAAAAACCTCATAAATGTTGATAAGTGTGTGTGAATTACAGAGTGAAACCGGCAGGATGCAGAGCTCAGGCACACGCTCATACGCACACAGGAAATAATCCTCGTATTGTAAATTCATGAATGTTGATGCAGGCTGCTTTGCCCGCAGGGCTGAGATCTCTCTGTTTGCATAATGCGTCATCTCTGCCGATCTGCTTGCTCATTTAGCTTCAGCATGAGGCTGATTTCTCTCCCGCAGACTCTGATCCACCAGCAACATGTCAGGGCTGATACACAGATCAGAAATCCCTGTGATATCATTTACTCCTTTGTTTATTCAAGGTTTGTGTGTTTGTTTTTCCGTAGCATCTAAGTGAAGAAGTCAGCACTGAGTTTTTAATATTTAATCAGAACTACAATCTTACCCTAACCTTAAACCGGAGGTTTCACGTTGCTTAAATACATTCATGGTGCTTTGCTCGTCATGATATGGAGAAAAAAACAACAACTGTAAAATGTTTTGCAAAACCACCTAGTTTGAACATTTTGCATGCAGTACATAAACATATGTTCATGCAACGTATTATCAAGTAGATTTTTATATTGAACGGATCTGCAAAACCTTCAATGTACTGTTTTTCTCTAGAAGTTGACTTTGAAAACATGGTAGTTGTTTTACACTATATTCAAGAACTAGTAGTGGTTGAACACATGATGCTAGCTTTTCTGGTCTGTTTTTACTGTGTTCTTTGTAAGGCGCATTGTGAACGGACCATACAGTACAACCCGTAGACGTTCCTGACAGAGATAAATTACTGACTGAAAAGCATCTCAGACTAATGGCAGAAGACTATTTAAACACTTAATTAGAAAAACTAATATATTTCTCTAACATTCACCAAGTTATTTTCTTCAAAACTCCTTCCTATGACTTGTCTACAGTGAAGAGCCGAACGTCAGCATCGTTCAGCTGCACTTCAGCTATGCATTCAGAAAGGTTTTGACAGTTCTCACAGCCAAATCCTTAAATTGCCTTTGGGGCGATGTAATGTATGTACCAGTGAAGAAAAGGTTGCTCTGTGTAGAATGTAATTAGGGCAGCAAGTAGGATTCTTACTATGGCCAACTTTTCTTTCTCTCAATTTCTTTTAACTTTCACAAGCAAAACTCCTTTATAAGATATTTGTGCTGGCACCTAAAAACAAGATATACACAGAAACACACATACATAGTGTCTTGCAAAATAAAGAATCCCTTAGGCCAACAGCATACTCTTTCAAAACAACCTCAGTTACAGTTAGTGTTACCTTTTTTTATTTATCTAATATCTATTCAGCGTTAAAGCCACAGACATCTTTACTACAAACTGCATTATATTCTGTTGATGATTATATTTTCAGAATATAAATACAATTTTTACCTTTACCCAAAAGACACACAGTTTATGGTTGAAAGTGTGACCTGTTGTTCCGGCATCTGTTTGCTTCACAGACCTATCGTTGTACAAAGTGCTTTACTGTAATGGAATTGATTGCAAATCAATACAGCTATTATCTAAAACAAACCACGCGTCTCATCAATATTCAGCCTACTGACTCAGCTTGGTTCCCACTCTGCCTCCCTCAGCAAAGATACACTGGATCTGTGCTGTCTGTGTGTGTGTGTGTGTGTTGCAGAACTGCCATATGAGCCATAATTCAAACTTGGCCTCTCGATAAGCTAAACCCCAGCTCGCTTTCCACATTTGCAAATCTGCCCGCTTCACAAAAGAAAAAACAACACATTAATATTCTTCTCGTGGACTGAACAAGGCTGAGCTCCAACTCGACACTGAAAATTGTTTCCATATCATTATGTAGTGCAATGACGCGTAAGAGCATCTCAGACAAACAGCGGAAGAGTAGGTTTTCTGTGAAAGTTTGAATAATGGTTGATGCTGAACTTCTAGACACAAACTATACTGGGACAGGATTTGATTCTTGAGGTGATGTGTGTAATTCAATATTCAGTAATTGATACAGACAACATTTAAGTGAAGTTTTGCACCACAGTTGGAAATGTGGTATAACCAAAAACAAACAAAAAACTTTGAGAAATGTCAAGGTGTATTTACCGTCCGAAGAAACAATGAGGATGTTTTTGCGGTCTGTCTTTATGTTATAGTAATGAGTTTGTTTTTCATTGTTTTGAAAATTAACATTTCTTAATTAAAATAAATTAAATAAACAAAAAAAGTGACAATCCAAAAATTTTCACTCATGCTAGGAGCTTACAGTCATATGTTAGCAGCTCTGTAAGGCTGTGCTTAGTCACATTGACACTTTGAGCCACAAACCAGCATCAACATGCTAACATGGTAATGTTAGTTTATCATGTCCATCTTGGTTTATTGTGTTAGCATACTAAAATGTGCCAAGTATCACTGTACTAAATCCAAAATACAGCTAACTGGACTTTTTACATATCAGCATGAACAATAAAAATAACAGTTTATGATGTCATTGAAACTCTTTTATAAGTAGTAACTTCCTGGTCTGGAAGTAATTCCAGATCAGGACAGGAAACACACAGAGATGGCCAATGACACCAAGATTTCTGAACGGCAGCTTCTTACATATATAAAAGTTAAAAACATCCTATTGTAACTTTGAGTTAACTTTGACCTTAATTTTTTATTCTCAACTCTTCAAAGCCCGATAAAGACGCACGCGAACACATACAGTATGAATTAAGGATGGTACTTACGTTGAGAAGGCATTATTCTGCCTCTCACAGCGGATGCCTTTGCAGTTGTTGGGCTCTTCTGAGGCCTTGGTCTCATAGTAGAAATACAGCTGGTTCAGCCCATTAGCAAAAGCCAGCAGGACCTACAGTGAAAACACAGAAACAAAACACACGCATATTTCATTTAGTCCTTCATTATGTCCTCATAGTAACACATCTGTATGCAAGTGTTCAAATTATTTATCAAACCAGCTTTTACCATTTTGAAATGAAGCTGTTCTTGACCTAACATTGCAGTTTGTTACAGGGACTGACCCTCCCCGCCTCCGGGTCATTTTAAAACACAGCTTTTATCTCAAGCAGGAGAGATGCACCACAGTGTTATGTAAAGCTGTATTGACTGAGCATGAAGCAATGTGGCATCTATGCCTCAAGCTCACTGGGATTGATTTTAGGACTTCAGGGAACTAAACAATTCACGTGAGGATTGTGTTGTGGGTTAGCAGTTCCCTCGAGGAGGAACTAATGAGTTCTGCATGTAATAAAATAGGTCTGTAATGTCCCTCTACCAACAATAAAAGATACAGCCTGCTGAGGATTTGTTTGCTTTCATGACAATCAAAGGTAAAGCACTGAGTCAAAAAAGGGATAAAATCCTCTTAAAGGTATAGTACATGATTCTCATTCAATACACATTTTTGTCAAATTTAGCATAATTATCCTCACGTTCCTCTAGCTGTCCGTCCAGTGTTTGTGCTCAGAAAACCAGGTCAGGTGGTGCACAAACCCCAGACTTTTTTATTTAGTCCTAATAAACGTCATCTAAAACTAATGGCTGGATTCAGTTGCAGTTTGAATTAACTACTAACTTAATTAGCTTGCAAATAAATAACCCAATGTTAACATGACACATGTAATAACGATGTAAAGTTATGCATCATGTTATGTTTACATGTAAAAAAGATTATTATATATCAAAGCTTTAGCAAGCTAGTATCCTCCAAGTATTGGTAATGTGCATCTTATCATATGTTACGACATAATCCTAATATGCATTATTGCTAAGATTACTTTACTTTAACTGAAGTTAAGTAAAGGCTACGTTTACATTTCAGGCCTTAGTGCTCCATCCCTATTTTGTGTCAGATCTTTTTGTGTTGGTGGTCCACACGTTCGTAAGTTAAATGTATCGGGCTTCAGTGTGAACACTGTTGAGGGCAACTACGCACTAAACTGCCATGCATATGACATATGTGGATTACTGAATTGTGATCACATAAACATGCAATTTTTGTGACAGTTTTTCGCACGGTTTTCTCATAACTGTTGGGTTACACACGTTCTGTAAAGCCTGGCTTGAACGTCCAACTGTCCGAATTGTCCAAATCTGAAAACTTAACTCTCCAGTGATCCCGTCTCTGCTAACACTCCATGATGACAACAAGCAATTGGTGTGAACAACTGTCTCTTATAAATCAGATCTAGAACCACATTTGCAAGACCTGACATGAAAAGAAATCTGATCTGGTTTGTTCACACTTCAGAGAAAGAAAAATCAGATCGCAGTCACTTTGAAACACAAAAATTGGATTTGGGTCACTTTAGCCTGTAATGTGGATGTAATTTGACATCCTAAAGTTTCGTCTGTTGCATTAACAGTGTAAACAGTGTAAACTGGGACCAGGATCAATATATACTGTAATTAAACGACCTTACATATTAATGACTGAAAAAAGTCGATACAATGTAAAGTTATACCAGAATTGTATGTAAGGAGAAAATATCTTACCAGACAATAAATGAAGAGAAACTTTAGGATGTCAAGCAGCATCCTCCCCAGTGAGATCTGCAGTGGCCCCAGGTGGGAGTTTGCAGTGAAGAGAGAGATGAGTCTGAGCGAACTGAAGATGTTGGCGATGGCAAACAGAGCCTCAGCTATTAGTGTCGGATGCCACATCTCCCACTCCTCCCTGGGACGAGAGGAGTTATACTGGAGGAAGGAAAAGATTTGGGGAAAAGGAGGTGAACAAAGAGGGGGCAAGGGACACGGGAGTGGAACAAGAGATAAAGAAAGTCAAGAAAGAAAAAAAAGACATGTAGAAATAAAAAAACAATACAAGCATTTATAGTCAGAAAGATGAGGTGTTAATACTGCAGCAGGCTGTGGCAACACAAGAACAATCAATGGAAAATGCACTGATACTTCACACTTAATACTTCACACACACACACACAACTCACACACGCTGAGGCTGTTTGAAGTTCACTCTATTATTATAACGCTATCGCTGTGATTTCCATCACTGTCATGATTTCCTGTTTTACCAGGAGTTATCACAAAGCTTAGTTTTGAAGCACTGGAGAAACATGTTCTGCTTCAAAAGAGGAAAAATACACATTTATGAAGCTAAGATACAGTATGTACAAGCAGTGCTGGCACATCTATTTAGGTGAACTAGTCAATTGCCTAGAGCAGCAATGTGGCAGATGCAGAAAAATTTGGCCCAACCAACCGCTGGGTGCAATGATGACAGCACATTGGATTTTAATTAGAATTTATGATTTTTTATCATTTATTATGTCTACATCTTTTGTTTTTACATTTAAACTGGTCGTAAATGCTCCATATTTTAATTTAGGTTATACTGTGTTTTTATAACAACTGTTTGATTTTGAAGATGTCACAAACTGGCACGTCCCAAAAATAAACTTTATGATGATCTATATGCTGTAGCATCTTCTGATCTTCTGAAACTAAACACGGTTCACATTCGAATTCCTGCACTGTCCTGCACTTCTGTGTCTGTCAATTTCTCTCTGTCAATCTCAGTGTTTTGCTCATAGCCCTCTTTTTCCAGTAGTGACTGTCTCCCACCATCTTTCTGCACATCTCTCTTGGTTGTCTCATGCTCGGCTTCCTCCTCATTCCAAATTCAGCCATTAGACTTCCACAAGACTTCTGTCTTGTTAACTCTGCCTCTATTAGCATTCACCATCTACACACACACATATACGCACACACACACACACAAATACATGGGACAGCCGGAAACAGAAGCATGCACACAGATGCACGCTCATTAATTTATAGACCCTCTCGCACCTTTTTGCAGATGCTCTCTCTCTCTCTCTCTCTCTCTCATGCAGGCACGCACACGCAAACACACATACACACAATGACAAAGCAAAATTTTTCTGAGAAACTGCAAGTTCTCCATAGGATATTTTAAATCTTGATAAATATTTCAACTAAAAAACGTGAAATATTTTGTGCCACCAGCTGCTTTTATTGTGTGTTTATGTAGACTTGTGTTGTTATATGTGCCCAAGGATACAGTTGTGTGTATGTGGACATTATATATCTTTATCTATATGTCTGTGCCTATAAAACTGTGTGTGCATGTGTGTGTCGGACCTGTGTAGGAGTGTCTCCCGCCACCATCAGTGACTCACAGCTGCCGCAGATGGCCCGGCCAACTGGTGTGTTTGTGTGCATGTGTATGTATGAATAAAGCACTTGCTCTTAATAAATAGATAAATCTTGTATGCATGCAGAGTGTGCAGCTAAACAAAGTATTATGAAGGCTAAAAACTGTGCTGGGAAAGTGAGAAATTTATTGCAGACAACAAAGTCAAATTATTAGATTATGTGCAGAGGCTGAAATTTGCTGTTTCAAATGTTAAAGCTAATTTGTTTACAGTTCTCATTAACAATAATGACACCAACGAAAGCTGTTAACTGATTGTCTCCCATTTCATCTGATGGCCGTGCTCAGCTCTCTAATGTTCTGGGTGATATGACTGAAATGTTTTCTGATAACGTTTTACAGATAAGAGACAAAGGGAGGAAATAAATAATGAATAAGTGCATGTTCCACGTACATGTATATCATTATATGAATAAAATGTGGCATGACAGATTTCAAAATTCAAAGTATTGTTTTTATCTGTAGGGCTTTCTGTAGGTAGCGGTTGTTATCCTCTGATTTTCAGTGTAAAATCATCCTGACACATATGTACAGGAAAGAGAAACAAAACAAAACAGTTACTTGTGATACAAACCCCACAGGGTAAATTACATATAATCTATTTCTCTCTCGCTCTCTCTAAATCACACACACACACACAGAAAGATGTGATTTTTACCTTAACATAGGCAACTATTTTCAGTGATATGGTGGCAAGGTAGAGGGAATTCATGGCAAAGTCCATCAGGTTCCACCAGTCATGAATGTACTCTGTGAATCCCCCGTCCCACATCTCCTTAATCTCTGCCCAGATGAAGCCTGAAACACACACACACACACACACACACACAGACAGACACACACTGCTGGTTATTTACATGTACACTCACAGTCATGCATGTATGAGCACATTAATGTTGTCCAGCGAGTTTCTGTTTCCTTGGTATTTTCTCTTGGCAGCAGCCTCGGGGTGGTAACCAGCATATTTGATAATAATTCAAAGTCATTTTTAGTTCATCTGTTCTCCACAGAATATCTGTTTTTCTATGCTTTGTTCAGATGACTAATGTGATTAAGATTAAACTCCTTCACTCGTGGAAGGGGGCAAGCAGATGACCTACATTGTTTCCCATGAGAGCACTAAAGTCATGCAACAAAACTAGACAGAGTCCTTCCCAGGATCCAATTTATAGGTCTGACAACATAGCTCCCAGTATCACCACTAAGTTCAGGTGGTGATTCTTTGGGAGTTTCTTTGTCTAGATTGTAGGTGCTTTTTGAGCAGGGACAACTGAAACATCTCATGAAACAAATGCTTAAGCTGAAGTTACTAGAAATGCAGCAGCAGTAAAATATGCTCTACTCCTTTTCACCAACAATAAAACCCGCTAATGGTCAGTAGAGTTTCTTTTTATCAAAAGTGTTTTGCAGAAGCGCAGGAGACGAGAGCGGAAGAGACGACAGAGGAGAACAGATGGTTTTGTATTTTTCCAAGTGATTATGGTTATGATTTGGAAATGATTGGTGTCAGCTCTCAGAGAGAATATGGAGATGTAATCACTCATTTTAACACCCACCCACCCTCACACACACACACAACCGCCTCCTCCACACACGCCCAAGTCCGAGCATACACACACACACACACACACTCTTCTGTGAAGGCCCCTTGATGATTAGCAATCAAAGTGAAAAAACAGACAGATAAAAACTTTCGCTCATTAATTTTGAATCTGGCTGTTTTTTTACTGTCTGGAAGAAATGTTTCTGGCTGCTTACTGGACAGTGACTCATTCGAATCTCTAGTACATGCAAATCCACTTATAATAGTGAATAAGAGTAATTTATTATATAAATGGTGACATATTTCCATAAATTGTTTTGTCAGTGCATTCTAACATGTTTATAAGAACGCTAGATGCATATGAGACACTAATAATGCTTCCTTTTTATTCCGTCAAACACTTTTCCTAATCCACTGATGAGTACTTCAATGATTTAGCATGGCTAAATCTTCTGTAACAATGAAACGAGAGATATAG
Organism: Sandelia bainsii; assembly: GCA_032362345.1. Taxonomy (NCBI): domain Eukaryota; kingdom Metazoa; phylum Chordata; class Actinopteri; order Anabantiformes; family Anabantidae; genus Sandelia; species Sandelia bainsii. The sequence continues at coordinate 12,546,029 of JAUMHL010000011.1, forward strand.
AAAAGTTGCCCATTTTTATTCAGCACATTCTTCTTCACTGTCAGAACGAGAAGCAGCTACAGGTACTTTTGTAGCTGCTGCATCATGTGATTGTGTGATTTTATTTAATTTTTCTCTCCGTCTTCCTCTCTCTTGCTGCATTTCTCTCTATGCTTAAAGCACTTAGTATGTGTGTGTAATGAGGAACCCCAACAAAGGTTTATATCAGATCCTTATTCTAATAGTTATTATATTAATATTGTATAATTTGATATTATACATTCTGATACACAAACAAACGATGTAATCGTATCTTACTTACAAAATGTTTCCCAAAATATTTAATTTATTCTCATAAAAAGCAATAATATTTGGCTTTGGAACTTGAGGTACTGTACTTAACTTAAAGTTGAAGCATTAAGAATGTACAGAGATGTATTTGACCAATCATCTTTCCGGAGAGAACAGTCTCTAACTTGAATAACTGGGCCAAATGGGAAAAAATAAATAAATAAATGAATAAAAATAAAATAAAACAGACAGCAGCAGCCACTGTTCCAGCCTACACAGTGGACTATATGTGCGTCCAGTGAATAAAAAGAGCAAAGAGAGTAGCACAGTCTGAAATGTTGGATTTAAGGTTTGGTGACACCCCAGACTAACCTTTCCGTTTTCCCGGCAGACACATTTTTTGCATCATAAAAATTCCTTTGAGGATGCTTGCTGCTGTGTAACTGTTACAAAGTAAAGTTTGGGGGTTTGTTTTGGCTTAAGTGCTGCTATATATGATATAACTGAAGCATGAAGTAACACATAGGTAGGCCAAACCTAGACAAATATATAATTACATACAGTACATGTTTTCAGCAGCTACAGTGGAGTTGGATAAGTTGCATTTTTTGTACGAAAACTGAGTACAAATAAAACAAAAAATAGAAAATTACAGCAAAATATTCTTAAAACGTCTCAGACTAAACATGTGAAAAGCTTTAGCGTACATACCAAGCACCCATGGCAGAATCATCCACTCCACAATGGTGGGTGGGGGCCCCTGCATGTGCAGGTTGGTGCGGGCGATGTGCTGCGAAGCCAGCAGCAGGAGGAAGAGGAAGGTCAGGTAGGATGCCGTGTGACAGATGAACTTGATAAAGGGCTTCTTGATAAAGCGTCCCAGAGCGCTTTTAGGAGCCAACAGGTAGATCTGGTGCGGGGAAGAGAGGTATAAATAGAAGGGGATAAATGGGTTAGAAAATTATAGAAAAAATATAACAAAGTGAAAGAGAGGAAAGGAAAGAGGGATTTATATAAGATAAATAAGAGGGAGGATAACACAGGAAAAGAAAAGAAAGGACAAGAGTGGAGGAAGATACAGAAAGAAAAAAAGATGATCAGAAGCCGGAGATCAAGAGAACGACTGACTGGTTGATCCTACAATGACTTTAAGGTGCAAAGGAGGCAGGAAGAGAAAGAAGGAGATGTGGTAAATGAGGATAACTGGATGAAGCTGCTTTGCATTCACTTTGAAAAGAAAAACAAAGAGGAAGACGAGCGTAAATCTATTTAATGTGATAGGAATCCTCAGCATTGTGATATTATGTAACCAATAATGAACAATAAAGGTTTTGTGGACTGAAATGAGAGAAAAAAAGGCCAGCATCACTCTCTTTTGAGTTGATGCTTAAAACTATTTTTGTCCCATCTTTTGCTCTAATGTTCCAGCATTTTTTAACTTGTGTTCAAACTATGAAGCAGAAAGAGAAAAAGCTATTGTACATAAGTTGATAGTGTTCCTGCTCGGCCAAGCTCGTATCATTGGAGTGCCTCATCTATCAGCGCTGTTATTGTTATTGTCAGCATTATTACTGTTATGATGCTTGTTTACTTGTTCTATTCATCTACTCACTCTTGGCAAACCTCAACTTACTCTGAGTCACGCCAGTGAGACATACGAAACTGAATAGCAGAGAAGTGAAGTCAGAAACAATGAGGCTGATAGAAAAGAGGCGTGTTTCAAATTATGAATAACATAATCACATTGACTTGATTCACAACTCTTGAAATGTAATAAGTGCATTGTCTTACTCATATTAACAACAGATCAATCATGTACATGCATTCTGGTATTTTGTGTTTACAAAAGGTGCTTTATTTATTATACTGTATATACTATACTATAGTCTCTATTACATATTATATAATAATATGTATCATATCAGTTTCTCAGGCTTTATCTTTTATAGGTGCAAGTATTGAACTGAACAGTTTTGACTTATTTTTTGTGTGAACTGCTGACAATATTTCTTCTAATTTCCAAATAAATATGTTGCTCTTCAGAGAATAACTTTAAAGGCAATGACAATACACCAAAACAAGAGAAATGGTGCAGAACTTAAATAATTCAAAGAAAACAAATCCCCTGTTCACTTTTAAACAAAATGGCAAAAATGTTTTGACTAAAGAACATTCAGAAATCAGTATTTGGTGGAATAATCCAGATTAGCAATCACAGCTTTCATGCGGTTTGGCTGCTCTCCACTAGTTTTTCACATTGCTGTTGGGTAACTTTATACTACTAGAATGAGGTATGCTTGTGTAGGAATTTAACAGACACTGACATGGAATGGGTGTCATACTCATAGAGATGCAGATTTAAGAATAAAGTGAATAAGAATAAAGTAAGAATACATGTGTGTATATATATATATATATATATATGTATATATACACAAACTAATAGGTAATGGTGATGGGTTACACAAAACTCTTACATTAACACTGTCATTTTTTCACCAAAGTTAGTGTAATGAATTTAAAATAAAGACTATTCCTTTATTTTATACTAATCTGAATAGTTTCTCACAGTCAACCTATATCTGTCAGTTGCATGGCTGACTTAAACATTACTTTCTAATCTTTGCTTCCACTTGTTAAAATGTGTTCAGTGTGACTCTGACACCCCAGTCATGGGGCTCGCAGCTACGGAGCACAAAATATTCTTGTTTGTTTAGTTTGTTTATAATAAAGATCCATCCTAACACTGTACACAAGCTTTTGTGTTTCAGTCAAGTCTGTTTATATTTGTTTATGCATTGTGATGTTTAAAGTTCTATCTGTTTGCACACTTCAGTATAGTGGGCTTTTATTTACATATTCAAGTATCCAGATTAAAATAACCTAAGCAAATATCTAAAGTGTTTTTCTTTTCTTTTCCTTTTTCTTTCCTTGCTTTGTCTTTTTCGCAAACTCCCTCTTTCCAGCAAACTTCCACCCTCCTACCTCCTTCTCTCTTTCATTTCTCCCACCAGTTCTTTCCTGCTCGCTCGTTCCCTTTCTTAGCTCTTTTTACTGTATCTCTCTTCCTTGCGGCTCTGCTTCCTTTGAATCTCCCTTAATTAAATCCTCGAACACTTCCTTCCTTCTGCATGTCTTCCTCAAATATTTGGAAAGTATTTTTCCTTTCTTGCCCTTTTGTTTCCTTCCTACATTTCCTCCACTTGTTTACTCTCTCTCTCCGTCTCTCTCCCCTCTTTTTTTACCCCCACTTCATTTCTTTTTGCCTACCAGTGAGAAAACAGGGAACAGGAGCCCGATGATGAAGCAGGTGACCAGCTTGACCGCCCAGTGCCGTCTTCTCCAGCCTGGGAAGCCGTCGTACCACAGTGTTGCCAGCAGCTGCTGGCAGTTTGGTTGCGCCACAAACTAAACAGAGAGAGCGAGAGAAAAACAGGGTCTGTTTAAGTGTACATTTCTTGAAATATTGTAAATGAGGGTAATATTGTTATCAAAAGAAAATAAATAGGCAAAAAGACCTGAAACCATGATGTGACTTTGGGAGTTTTGAAAAAACAAAAGTAGTTTTAAAACTGGTTCATATATCATTCAGAGGCATTTTGGGTATAAAGAAAACGTGTAACCTCTATCTATCTGTCTCCTGATTCGGACATTCCTCCTTATTTCACAATTACAGTAAATGGCAGTTAATGGTCTTAAATGGTACTTTGTGCTGGCAGTTTTATGACCAAAATGTAAATTTTTCTCTTACATTTTTAGATTAGATTATATTTCCCATGGCTGCTTCAAGGCCAAATGGTCTATTGAAAATTGGATGCTTTTAATGTGAAGGAGCACCAAGAGCAAATGAGTTGTTACCACCAGCATTTCTACTAAAACATTGACTCTGTACACTGTAAACAGAATGGAAATATGTTTTTACTGAGTGTCTATGTTTATAAGTCTCAGATGTGTCAGTGTATGTCCTCTGTGAGTTTATCAGCAGCCAGATGTGTAAATTGTGTCATGTGAACTTTTTTTTTTCTTTGACCAGCAGGGTGTTAAACTGCATGGAACCAACTATCTAACATCATTATGTAAGTTTTCTTTCAGAGCACACCAAGTTATTTTTCTGACCCACTGACTGACACAGCCTCAGATTTAATAACACTGGTGTTTTTGCACAGAGGAAAAGGAGTAAAAGTCATCTGGTTTATGGTATAACAGAACCATCTTGTACATTAATTTTTAAGGCTGGTTTGCTGTTGTTTGGCAGGTCATGATCAACAATCGTTAAATATCAAGTCCTTAGAAATTAAAACTGAAGTGCTGTATCTTTGTTGCCATCTCGTCACCAAATTAAAGCTGCTACTTCAATATTAAAACGTGAAATTCCCTCTCTAGATGCAGTGTTTTGTTTGTTTGTTCTGAGCTATTGTAGAAACATGGTGGCCTCTGTAAAAGTGGAGCTGCTCCCTACATATAAAAGGCTCATTCTAAGATTAAAAAAAACATGGTGAATCTGAGTTTCAGGTTAGTACACATTGATGAAAGCATAACTGTGGATACTATATTTCATTCTGTTTTCAAACAAATCTGTCACTGTGCAATAGATGCTCTATAGTAAACTACATAACATGTTTTAGGGTTTTAACACTTCCCTAAAATCTTGTTAATATGCAGTAAAAAAATACATTTCTCACTGCAAAATAAAAACAGACAGCGAGGAGAAAAGGAGGATGTATGTATGTTGTTATAGTAAAAATAAAAAGACAAGAGTGACTAGTATAAAAAGTGTGAATTCTTGCTTTGTTTCTCCAGCAGTTCAGGATTTTGCGATTTCGCAACAATCAGTCTGTTTCATTGCTTGTTTATCTGTCTTCAAAATGTCCTGAGAGATATGTCAGACTCCATTAGAACAGTCAAATAAATAATTTCATAGTATTTATTCTTCTCCATGCTCCACAATGAGTCCTAAGCAGGTGACTCAGTAGACGTTGTATCTTCCTGCGAGTTACAACAAACCAAGGGTTACTCCCCTCCCTGACAGGTCTGTAGCTGCTCTGTTGTTCAGGTTGTTTCCATTTACATCTCATCCACTAATAAGGTTGGCATTACACCAAAGTCTGTTTGTCCCCGTCAGCCCTTCAGCTGCCCTCTGAGTCACAAGAACCAGCTGAGTCCTCCTTTGTTTCTCTTTCGTTTCTCGCCCTTCCTTCCTCCTATTGTGTATTACATTTCTTCTTCCCTGCTATCCTCTCTGCTCCCTCCTTTCTTCTCACTCTGCTGTCCTCTGAGTTAACAACAGTCACAATGTGTTTAATCTCCTGCTCTCTTGCCAAGATCGTCTGTCTTTCTCTTCTTCATTCTTTCCTTTCCTTCATTTTCTCTCTTTTTTCTTAGTTGTTTTCTTCATTCTTTCCTTATATCCTTGCTTCCTTCATTTCTGTTTTTGGCTGATTAGTCTGGTCTACAATCCCAGGATTGTAAAGGAGTCTCATACTCTAAAAAGGCTTCGGAGACAGTAGGTTATCTATCACTGGGAGCTGTGTGTGTGTGTGTGTGTATTCGTGTGTGCGTGTGTGAATCTAAAAAGCGTGTTTTCCTTTTAAGCAAACAGCCTATTAAATAAATGGAGTAAATAAACATCCAGCTCAATTTTGCACAACCACCTTCACACAAGGACACAACTGTCATCAACCAAACATTTACCTAAAAGCTTAAAGATGCAAACTGCCAAAACTGCTCAGGTCAGCAACTGGAACTGTCAATCAAACATGATGGTCTGCTATGTTTTGACAGCTGAACATTTGGTGGTGGCTGCAGATTTCCACACTTCCTTGTTTTCTTACAAGTGTGGGCTTGTTTCATAAATAATTGATCCTGGCACATTTTATCTGGACTGTCAATAACTGATTCTCAGTTGTCTGTGTGGGACTGTGTCTTTGAATTTCCAGCACCACAGCCTTACAACAACTTTACAGATACACTACTCACAAAAAGTTAGGGATATTTGGCTTTCGGGTGAAATTTATGGAAAACGTAAAAAGTTCACA
>JAUMHL010000011.1:12553842-12570448 GCA_032362345.1 Sandelia bainsii
GTTTCTTCCGTTAAAGGGAGTTTTTCCTCTCCACTGTTGCCTAGTGCTGCTCAAGTGGGACTGTTGGGTTTTCTATATAGTTCTGTATATATACTTATATTTTGCAAAGTCTTAAATCTTGCTATGTAAAGTGCCTTGAGATGACTTTTGTTATGATTTGGCACCATACAAATAAAGATGAATTGAATTGAATGTTGCCTTACACCTCTGACCAACAAATTGAGAAAGCAACAAAGAATATGACCTTAATACACACACACATCGTTTTACTCCTTCAGATACAGAGCAAGTTGTGTGGTTTGTATAAATGTACATGTACATGTGTGTATCCTTCTGTGTGTGTGTGTGTGTGTGTGTGAGTGTGAGTGTGTGTGAGAGAGAGAGAGAGAGAGAGAGAGAGAGAGAGAGAGAGAGAGAGAGAGAGAATATTGGAAAACAAGAGGATTTAATTATATAGATGAATAGATAAAGTGTCAAAGAATTCAAACCAAGGAGGAAGTTCCTCTGTTTCCTTTCTCCCTTTTCTGTCATCTTTTTTTTCTTCCTCCTCTTTTTCTCCTCTCAGCCTCTAAGGCTCCTCCCTTTCATTCTCTTTTTCATCTTTTTTCCATTCTCCACTTATCTAATTCACTGTTCTTGTCTGCTCCTCATCCCTTCTTTCACTACTCCCATCTCACCTCATCTTCTTCCTCCTCCTGTTTCGCTGTTCCTTCTTGTTTCCTTATCTTATCTCATCTTCCTTGTTCACCCATCTCCTCTTTGTCTCCAGACCTATTTCCCTTTCTCTTCTTCTAAATCCTTGTTTCCTTCTCTCGTCCCCTCTTTTTGTGTTTTCTCACTTCCTTCAGTTAATTCTGTCTCATCCCCTTCCCCAGTCTTCTTTCCTTCTTCTCTCTCCTAAAGCTCTTCTACAACCCCCAGTCAACCCATTTTGCATGTCTTTATTCCTCCTTTTACTCTCTCCAGCTTTCTTGCATCTCTTTCCCATCATTCTTCCTTCAACCTCCTTCTCATTTCCCTTTTCTTCTTCCCTCTCTGTTCTCTCTCTGCTTCCTTTTCCCATCCTTTCAGTCATTTTCCCTCTCCTCCTTGCTATCTTTCTCCCCGTTCCTCTGCTCCTCCTCTCTCTCTATATACCTCGCTCAGCTCCAGTTTGGTTTCCTGTTGCTATGGCAGCAGTATGCTAATGAGGGAGTTGATCTCCGGGCTTCACTAAAGTACAGCAGTCTCCTCCTTTTTCTCCTTTTCTGTTTCAGTCTTGAGTTCACTGAGCTTCAGTTGGCAAACATCCTTGTCATAGTTGTGTCAGACAAAAACACTCAATGCTGATGTAACAGCTCCATTCAAAACAGTTTCCCAATCAGTCAGCGAGCCGGACCAGGTTGGGAAGGAGAAAATAAAAGGAGAAAAGTGAAGAGGGAGTAAGAAGACCTGAGAAATAGCAATGTTTTTGATGTTATGAAGAAATATAGGGTAAAGTGAGACATTATTGGTGTGTCATTTATTATTAAGTGACCACTTTAACCAGCAACCATGAATCACCTATAATTGCATAACACGAGAGAAATCTGGGGTGGTGGGTGGTGTGTTTCATCATGGTCAGTATCAGCCAGCTTCAGCAAGAGTAGCAAGACAAATATATGGTATGTATCCAGGCAGCGGAGGCTGATCCAAGTGACAGGACTGACGTCATCTTCCTGTCTGAACTGCTAGACTATGAGCTCAATATTTTATCAGCATGAAGACTGACATAGTAATTTATTCAAAATTCAAGAAATGAGAAAAAGAACCAAAAAATAAGTGTAGAAAAATGACAAACATGCTTTCCTATGGGGCACACAGGCTGACTGAATGGTCTGAAGAGTATGAAAATGATGCAAACTACTTACTGCAGCCACCAGAGCTCAAACCAACTGAACATGGAATAATAGGGAACCTTATCTGTGTGACAATGACAGTCTGGGAAAGATCCATGATGGGACGTGAACTATAATCTCCTGCATCAAAGTCAGATGTACTATGTAGTTGTACACATTTCCAACCTTCACACCCTTACTTCTGCTATAGCACATATTACATTTGTGTCTTTCGGCTCATCCTACATGGGAGTTGCCAAAGTGGCTCATAGACTGTGCATTTATTTGGCACAGGTTTTATGCCGAATGCCCTTTCCTGACGCAACTACAGACAGTGTAGGGGTTCAGTCTTTCATCCAGGGACACTTGGACAGACAGCCAGTTGGAGTCAGGCTGTGAATCACTGATCCTAAAGTCAATGGGCAATGACACTAACAACTGAGTCACTGCTGCCCCCCCAATAGCGTACTGTATATCGTATTACAAGTATTTTTGATAACAAACCACATATTTGTTTGTGTGAGGCTACATCATGTGCCTGTCGCCATTCAAATGTCATCTTTTTCTCTCTCTTCATGCACCCCGTTTGTAGTAAGGGTTGAGAAAAGTACCACTGCACCATACATTTCCAGTCTATTTAAAATTGATTAACACGGTCTGTCTCTTGCACCCCTTCTCTCTCTGTCCCTCTCTCTCCCAACAGGCCAGGTCAGTGGTGTGAAAAGAGGATAAAGTCTTAAAAACTTAATCTCAGTGTACCTGCAGCACAGAAACCACACTCTTTCATGCTAATCCAATAGTGGCTTTACATAACACACATATCCACACACTGGTCAGGGCATGAAAGATAAGTCTGACGATGACTTGAAGGGGAATTAAAGGTTTTTCTGGTAAAGAATATCAACCTTAGACACAGGAAAACATCTTAAAAGATTCATTTAAAATGACAAATTCACCTTTTAAAATAATTACTGCGAAAGTACAGAGGTTTATGAAATTTAATACGTATTTAATATCTACAGTATAGTTATTCATTACTTTTCAGAAATAATAAAACAAAAGGATGATATAATAATAAGACTTTCTTGATTGTGAAGGTTTAAGGTGTTAAAATAAGGTCCGACAGCCTAAAAAATGCACTCACACCCACGCACCAACACATGCACCCACAACAATAACAAACTATAACAAAAACTAGGACAAGATATACTATGAAATCAGAATTGCTCAGCCCATTGAGTTGCAAGTGGCATTTAAAAATGAGTTGCTGTACAGGAATGAATCACAGAGACAAGTAATAGCTACCTTTCCTATCAGCTGCAGTATAATGCACAGCTGCCAATTGAAACAGAATCACTCACTCATGTTAAATAAGTATTGTCATCACTGGTGACCTATCCTTCACCTCTACTCTCACTCTACTGTGCAAATTGCAATCATAAGGACACAGATGAACAAAAAAGTGAAAAGTATTTTTAATCACTAATAAATGCATCCAGGAGCTGCTCCTGAGAGCTGGCACAGACGAGGAAATTATCCAAGTGGAAAACAAGACTCTCCAAAAAAGGCCCCAAACCCCCTTTTATTAAGCTCTTTGAGAAGCGTCTTCCGATGACTCATGTTAACCTACTGAATGAAGCAGCAGCCTGGAGTGGTGTGAGATGAATACGCTTTTACGTTACATTTGCATTTCTGCTGTTGCAGCAACTTACAGGGCTGAAATGTTTTTCTACAGGTTACATGTTGGACGCAATCTCTGTGGAGAATCAAACTTGAAGTACTGTATTTGAACCTCACAACTATGTGTATTTTCTCACCTGCTCCCAGAACAGCAATTTTGCTCTTTCCTTCACTAAAATGTGCAATCTACTAATGTATTGTCCTAAATGTATGCGTGTATGCAAACAGGACTCAGTGGGACATTAGTCGTTGCTTGGCTGGAGAGACACAAGGTGACACAAACTTTTACTGTTTATGTCACCTTTCAAAAGATCCACCACCACCCCACCCTCCCTGCAGGCTCTGAGTTTTTGTTCTCATAAGGTCAGAAGTTAGTGCCGTCACTCCCCACTCTGCACTGTGCAGTGCTTTTGTGCGAAGTGACAAGGTCAGAGCCAGTACATCAGGAGTAGCCACCCCTGGTCCTTGAGAGCCACTGTGCTGCTTGTTTTCCCACTAGCCCTGTCCTACCCACTGCTGACCACCTGGATCAGGTCTGTTCAGCCTATCAGAAGCTGTAAATGCAGGGATGGTTGGAAAAACAGTGGCCCTCGAGGACCAGGACTGGCCACCCCTGCTGCAGCATAATTGATTCTATGCGACTTTGCTGCCTGAACTGTGTATGTGAATGTGCTGAGTTCACCAGTTCAGTGTCATTGTGCTCTCTACATACTCGGCCACTCTTCTGCTCCTGACATTAAAGCTGCTGCCCAATGCTACTTTCTACATAATTCAATTTCCGGGCAATCTGCTTTGACCACTAAACTAAGAAAAATGCTAGCCGTAGCTAAGCGACGTAGAGTTAATTCAATCACTCTGCGGCCTGATGTAATCTACCCTCACCACTAAACAAAGCAACGTTCTAACCCAAAGCTATGCTAACACTAATTCAATCAGGCTGTGTACATGCTTGTGATTTATATGCAAATATAAAAAGTGCTCGTGTGTGTGTTCTGAGGAGCACATTCACTCGTTCACTTCTTCATATTTCATCTTTCTTACTCTTCTGTTAATCCTGCCTATCTGTTGCTCATTCTAGTTTTCTTAGTCTCTCATAAACACATCTTTTCCTCTCTGTTCTCCTCTTGTATTTTGTCTCTTTTTTCTTTTATCACTATCCATTACTTCCTTTGCCTTTCTTTATCTCCTTGTCTCTCCTTCCTCTCCACCCACTCCTCTTTCTTTTGTTGATTTCACTCTTCTTCACCACTTAATTCTGTTTAATTCAATTCAGTTGAGCAATGAATCGCATTGGTATGACATTTCAATTGAATACAGATTAAATATAATGAATACATGATAAGCCTGTTACTGTCAAGAATCACAGATAAAGTGAGAAAAGACTGATAAAAAGAAAGAAGGATTCTACACTGGAAACATAAAAAACAGCTTCCACTGTTTTGGTTTCAGTCTGTCCACCAGATTTTATGACCCTGACTGCAGCCATGCTCAGCCACAAGGGCATTATAATGTCCAACGCAGACGTTGGGAGATACGGTCTGATTCACAGATAGTATTCCACTTCTGCACAAAGGTGTTGAATGGACCTCAGGTCAGGGCTCTGGCCAGACCAGGTAAGTCCTTCAAGCTGGCTTTATGCACAGACAATGTCATGTTGGAACAAGAAGGGGCCACGCTAAAACTGTTGCCACAAAGAAGGAGGAACTACTGCCATCAATATAATCGTATTTGGTAGCATTAAGTTTAGCCTTCACTAAGACAAATGTAAATGGACTAGTTAATCGTTAGAATAGTAGATACAGTTAGAAATATTCATGTACAGAAAAACAAAGAGGGAAACCAGATCTCTTTTTACCTTAATTGACCATCCCCCATTTTTGCATACAAGGTCTTACCGATGCTTCCTGTGGTGCTCTATTGTCCAGAGGTCTTTACTGATCAGATTAGTAACACTTTGTATGGATTTGTGTGTGTGTGTGTGTGTGTGTGTGTGTGTGTGTGTGTGCATTATTATCTGACTTGGCTGAGGCTGTACACGTGTGTACTAAACAATAGCCTGGCAGAGCATTCGAGGAAAGGCAATCAACACAAACGATTTATGAAGATAAGACAGGGCACAAAAACAGTTACTGCAGATGCTGTGTGTGTGCGTGTGTCTGTGAAGTGTTCTAATTGAGGACACGTGTTGATGGATTAATTAAAGCAATAATTCATTTGAATGTGGTGAATAAAACATGAAAGAAGGTCAATATATTATTCAGTTGCCGCTACGGATTATTGAGCTACGCATACATGAAACAAACAAAGATGGTCTTGAATAGACACACAAACATACACACACACAGTCCATTTATTATGGAAACTGTTAATGTATAATTTATCAGGACTGCAGGTATCACAGGCCTAAAAGACAAAAAAAGACAGTTAAATGATTCAAACACACACACAAACACAGAGCGTGTACAGACACGCATATATGGGCCCTGCTGTCTCTCTCAAGCACACAAACATTCATGTTACTGGGGTTTTATTGTGGGTTAAATGGAGGATGAATGTTGAAGATAAGCAAAAGATGTTTTGTTAAACTTAACCAAAGTGCAGCAATTGACACAGTAAACCATTTCATCCTCCCTCAAACATTAAACCATTGAGCGAGGGTTTTCTCTTCTGCCATGGCCTCCATCTCTTTTGAGTGGTCGGATGTGTCTTTTCTTCGTCTTGACAATACACTATAGATTCTCTATGGTGTCAGGTGAGTTGGTGGGGCAATCAAGCATAGTAATATCATAAGATCACCAGCAGAGGACATGGCTCCAAATCACAACCAACTGTGGAAACTTCACACTGAACTTCGATTCAAGCAACTTGGATTCTACAGCTCTCTATACTTTCTTTTGTTTCGTTTTCCTTTGTGTCTTCTTTGGCACCTTCGACCGCCTACATTATGTGTATAGTGCTATATACATGAATACAGTTGCATTGAGTTGAGTTGCAGGTCAACAGGGAGAAAAAAGAAAGAAAGAAAAAAAAAGTGCAGAAGAGACAGAAAAAGGAAACAGGAGGTAAACCAATGACAAGCATCGATGTTCTTTCACTTTCAGAGGCTGGATGACAAGAAGAAAGCAGAGGAAACAGAGGAAAAGGCCAGAGGGTGAAGACAGGAGAATTAAATTAGATCATTCAGGCAAGAAGACAGAAGTCAGGAAAAGTTATGTTCTTGACTTTTTTTAACTGTCCCTTGCTCTGAGATGTTTAATAAATAATATTTATACTACGAGAAGAATTAAGTAGGTGAGAAAAGCACAGATTAGAAGGCCAACTCAGTGGATGAAATCCCCTGAATCACTGCCCACATCTACAGTTTTCTCATTTTTATATTAATACTCAAGTGAAATGAAATAGGCCATTCAGTTTGACTGTCAGGCTAACTGATCCTTGGATTTTCATTTCTGTTTCTCTGAACACTGCAAAATGACATTTAAAAAGGTGAAACAGTGCAGTTAAATCTGAGCATGTACCTCAGTCAATGGGTTTAAGCAGGTGTAAACCTCAGTGAACAGTATCCAATTAGAACTAAAAAGATTCATTGAATAATCAATTAGTCAAAAGTTAATTGCTGTCGCAATGGACTGATTATTTGGGTCATTCTTTTTACAAAAAGTCTGAAATTACCTAGTTCCAGCTTCTCAATTTCCTGCGTTTCTTTGTCTAATATGATACTAAACTGAAAATCTTTGGGTTTTAGATGGCTGGTTGAACAAACTAAGCAATTTTAGGATGTCACACCAGGTTCTTAGAAATAGTGATTGTATTTGTCATAAATTTCTAGCATTTCATGGACCGAATGATTAATAATTAAAATCACAGGTAACTGCAGCACCGAAAATAGAAATTAAAACATGGATGATGTTTCTGCCTCTGCTGGTTGTATGACATAGATGAGATGTGACGTGTTTGCGACCACTTAGTTCCTGCTGATCTTTAAAGATACAGGTGATTAAAAAACACAGTCACATGTACAGTATGAACTATTTTCCCCCATTTTGTATGTTTGGAAGGAGGACTGCTGAAAAGCCAACAGTCAAGCATTTATCCAGACATGCATCTTTGACTTGCTCTTTGCTTTTTGGGAGGGTTGTTTTTTCTGCCATTCCTCAAAATAACTCCATCTACTCCCACTCTTTTAATACCACTTTTTCTCTCCCTCACGTCTCTCCTCGATTGCTGTCATTTATCAAAATGTTGCACAAACTTAATCTCTTTTCCTTCTCATCTCCTTTTAACTTTATTTTTGATCCTCAACTTGTTATGGTTTAATCTTTCCATTCTCTCTACCTCGCTTTCTTCTTTCTTCCACACCCCTGAAATCTGTTTCTCCATCTTTCCCGGTGCAGCTTACTTGTTTAAAACAAGACACACAGACAGGAAAAAAAAATAGAGCAAACAAGTTAAGATATTTTCCACCGCCCCACTTTATCTGACTCACTTGTTCTTCTGCTGACTCTATTTCTGTGCCTGGTTTCCTCTGTTCCACCTCTACACCTCACTCTGGTTTTGTTTCTTCTCTTGCTGCTCATGTCTTCCTTCCACCTGCCATGTCAGCTCATAACCACCAGTCTGTCCATCGCTCCATCCCTCTTTCATCCTCACATCCTGCCGCCTCCTACGGGTTTTATCATTTGTTCTCTGTATCTTGCTGCGTTCCATCAAAAGAAACATAAATGTTTAAAATGTCACATAAAGCTGAGTTTCACAAAGGCACTCTGTGAATATCAGAAATAAACACATCAGCGAGAAAAACGGTTTCAGGTATAGTTTAAGTATTGACTATTGCTTGTATTTTATGCATTTCTTCTTTGAAGAAAGCAAATAAAATATATTATACTGTGCGTCTAACATTAACAACATAAGAAATAAGGACTGTTTATGAGTTTTAAAGGAGCTCATTGTTTTATCTACATATGATGCACACTTTTTTTTTATGTCTGAATGCCCGCTTTAGATGTTTTTAATCATCAGTATTTTAATGATTGGTTTCAACAGTTCTTAGGTTCCATTGTTTTCCATATGGTGTGAAAATCAATTCACAAATTATCTGAGCATAAGAGTAACAACACTGATTTTCTTGTTTGTGTTGCATATTCTCCCCAAGTATTTTTTTGCCTCAAAAACAAAGCAAAACCAATAACTGAGTTTCAAGCCTGAACAAAATATATATTAAATGAATTTGAACT
This sequence comes from Sandelia bainsii, assembly GCA_032362345.1. Lineage (NCBI taxonomy): Eukaryota > Metazoa > Chordata > Actinopteri > Anabantiformes > Anabantidae > Sandelia > Sandelia bainsii. Next base: position 12,562,613 of record JAUMHL010000011.1, read on the forward strand.
TTTTATTTCACGGTGGAAATCATAAGACATAAGGAAAATTTTAATAATTCTGCCAATAAGTAAGATAAAAGAGAACTGGCTATTAACTGAGTCACGATGGCGTAAAAACTATGAAATGTGCACCTTTTTGGCTGCAGGTGGGTTGCTGGCTCCGATTATCTTAAATGACAACTCATTCAATTTTTCAAGTGAATGTTGACATTTAAGTGCATTTTATTAATCATAAACAGAAACTCAGCATCTCTCTGCAGCAGCACCAGAGGAAAGTGAATAATCTGTCCTGTTTTGGAAAGCCCCCAGGCATTCCTGACTTTCTGTCAGCAGTGCTGGATGGATTCATGTTCTCACACACACACACACACACACGCACACACACACACATACACAGGCAGCAATTAAGAGTGCCAAGCTACATGATGAGCAAAATCAGATTCATGGTTTATCATTTAACATACCACCACACTTACTACCACAACATACTACCACACTTTCATCCCTTCTTCCATCTCTGAATCTGCCTTCTGTACTATTAAAATGTATAAGCGAACAAAAAAAAAAAAAAAACTCTCTTTTTTGAAATATTGTAAACAAATCCAAGTGAGCTGACCATTACACCATCACACCCTGTGGCAGTTTCACCTTATGTGTTTATGTGAGTAGAATTTAAAACAGGGCAGTGGTTTCCCCTGGCAGATTCAGTTTCACTCAATAAAACTACAGTCAGTTGGGGTGTGTTTGTGAGTGTGTATATATGTCTGCTTGTGTGTATTTATGCACTGGGGTGTGAAAGCGTGCATGTGTTTATCTTGTCACTGCACTCTTGCCTCAACACTAATAAACGCCAATGATCCATGTAGAATTCACATTTAAATGGCGGATTTAATTATTCAAATTGTTTGAAATGGATGGCATTGATGTTAAAGCTCAGTACATATGATCTCGGAATAAATAAAACAGGGTGGTCTAATGGGAATGGGCTTTATTTTTCACAAAACAGGGAAAACTATGAAACACAGAATCTAATTGCAGAGGTCTGCACAAATAGCAACCTGACATCTGAACCTGAGCCATATTAATGTTCAAAATCCAACCTTAAATAACCTGTGCAAATATATCTAGCCGATACTTGTAGACATGTATTTAGTAATGTTCCTGAAATCACTGGATGTTTTAAACTTGTGCTGCTACAAACTAATACTAAATATGAGACTTAAACCTGAAGTGACTCACTGTTACTCCTTTCCCACCAACCAGGGCTGGTTTGGAGCCAGAGCTTAATTTCAAACCCATTTTTCACTTTCAACAAACTAAGAACCGGCTCCCAGCTAATCTTTGCTGGTCTAGAACCAAGAAGCGCTTGCATCAGTGGCTATGGGCTGGATTAATGTAACCAAAAACAACAACTGCAATGCTGTTGTAAAGATAAAAATCAGTGTATCATTTATTAGAGTTGTTTAGATTTGACTGATAAAATGTAGTTGATGCTAGTTAAGACTAAAATTAACAAAGGCTAAAGTTAGCACATTCAGTTTTAACAAGAATCATGGAGTATCGAAGGTAATTGCTGTGCACAGCAATCACAGTGCAAATGTGTGAGACCTTTGTTGTTTGGATGACAGTGTAGGCTCGTAAAGAGAAGCAAACTACTTCTTAAAAGCTTTGCAAATCTGAACCAGCACTAGCACCAGTGCAGGATCAGCACCTAGTTCGTACTGATTGAAACAAGGTATGTTATACCAATGTTATTTTAACGCACACAAAAACAGCAGCCCATCAGCTGAAAACACAATGACAACCTTCAATCTTTATTTATTGATAAAGTGCCTCTTGTGTCAACCATATGAAGTTGTTCCTCAGCTGCACTTTCAAACAGTCATAATCCAGAGGTGGAGCACAGATAGACACCAGCACAGACTGTAAAAGTAAGGGCGCAACTAATTTCCATTATAAGTTAATCTGCAAACCATTTTCTTGATTAATTCATTATTAAAATGTCTGAAAATTATGTCTGCCCCAGTTGGAGCCCAAAGTGATGTCTTTTGTTGTCCAACCAACAGCCTCAGGACCCAGAAAACATGTAAATATTCACCTTTGAGATGTTTATTGAATAAATGATTTATTTAGTCAATTAATCATCTAATTGATTAAAATGTTTCAATGTTAAAAATGCTTTCTTCATTGCACATTTGATTGTGCCCCCCACCAACCACACACACACACATATTCTGAATTAGCCAGGAGGCACTGCAAAGGTGTTGTGAAGGGTATCTGCCACTTTCCTTTACCTCTCTGCCAGCCAGTTGGACATAGTTCATTGCTCCCTCTGTGTCAAACAGTCAATCAGAGTTTATTTTGGGTTTAAACGCTCTCAGCGTCATGGGTAACCTATGGTGTGTGAGTGTGTGCAATTTACCCATTAATCTGAAACCACTGAGTCGAAACCCAAAGTTACTTTGGTGTTACGTAACCTCTCACACTTTATATTTCAACTCACTCTTCCTCCCCGCCTTTCTCTCTTTCCCCCTTCTCTCTGCCTCCGTTTGGTTTATCAGAGGAAAGGTTAAAAGTTGGATCGATAACCAAGACCACATCTACTGCATTTCAAAGGAGAGGAGAGAGGAAAGGTGACTTCTGAAGCTCTGTCTGAGGGACCACTAGGTTCTTGGTCACCTCCTTCTTGTCTGGTTACTCAGTTTTTGCAGACAACCAACTCTAGGAAGAGTCCTGGTGCTTACAAACTAAACTACTTCCATTTTGTAATTATTGAGGCCTCATCACAAATCTTTGTAATCGTGTTATACACAGATTCCTGCCTAATCAAATATAATTTAAATTTGCCACACACGGACAGACAGCCACTCTAAGTGTAAAGGGTCTCAATCTTTTGTCAATGAGAGTTTTCAGTTTTGATTTTTAATAAAATTGCAAATATGTTTTCACTTTGTCATTCTTGGTTACCGAGTTAAGACTAACGGAAAAATTTGTGATTTTATCCTTGTAAAATTGCAAAAACGTTTGCAAAAAGTGAAGGAGTCTGAAAACTTTGTGAAATTAAAAAACAAAAAAAACAAAAACAGAAATACAGTGTCTTCCTACTAAACTACCAAAAATATGCACTACTGGTCAAAACTTTTAGAACATCTTCATTTCTCTAGTTTATACCAAAATGTTGAAATGTCTCAGTGCACCCTGAAACAATGGAAATTTAGCTAACTTAATTTCTTATTCATTCATATTGAATATGCAGGTATGGGCACAGGTAAAAATTGATTAAATGTGGGCACTGTGATCTAAATTGTCTGCTGCAACAGTGCCAACGATTTTGTCTTGTCTTTATTCATCATGGTGCGCTGAACAGACATTTCACCATATTTTTTTGTTGTCACTTTTTATTTATAAAACACTTATAATACTTTATAGCACTTCATATATTTAACTGTTCTTACATTTTAGTAACTAAATAAAAGGTCATCAGTGAATACTAGGCAAAATTAACACTTAACTTATGGAATTCCTTCTATAATAGAAATCAACTATTGGTGAGAAAGCTGTTCCCAACACTGTTGCATAAAAGGCCTTTTTTAAATGACTCCATAACACAAGCGGTAACTTTCACAACATGCAACACAGCTGGAAATATTTGTATGAGCTGTAAAATATCTTTATCAAACAAAGGAGAAGTGTTAAAACTCTAAATGTTAATTACAATTTCCTAATGATTGTATACAGTACATGTGGGAATGCATGTGACCAGATTTATGTAAGCAGATGGATGTGTGTGTCTGCATGGAAGAGACAGCAAACAGTGTGATGTTTTAGTGGAACAATACAGAGACAACAAAGGATATGCAGGTCTCAGTTTCCTGTCACAAACACACACACAGTCACAGCATTATGTAATTTGCTCTAAAAGGCTGGTGTTGGTGAAACATTGCAGCAGCACTTAGTGCGTGACACCTCAACCTCTTTCATACAGAATCTACACACCAACACATGCAGAACAGCATAGACACACACATATTAGCTGACAAATAAATGAATAAAGCAAAGAGCTAAAAGGAGGTTATCCAGAATGACAAACAGATGCAAAAACAGACATTAAAAGGGTTTTGAGAGAACAGGAGAAAGAGATGGAGCAAGTGAATTCAGCAACAAGAAAAAGATAAAAGGAAACAAGCAAATAAGGAAGGAGAAGAGAAGCTATAATAATAAGTAATAGAAAAATTGAAGGATGGAGGAAGAAAGTTGAAAAAGACAACAAAGGATGTGACAGAAAGAATGAGGAGGGAAAAAGGCTGCAATACGTGGAAGGCTTATGTAACTGCACTGACAGTGTTCATCAACTCTCTCCTGTGACTGCTCCAGACACACACACACACACACACACGCACACACACACACACACGTGTATACAACCAAAATGCACAAATTAAAAAGATAAAATGTCATAAAAACTGGACAATAGGGCAACAGAACACATATGCACAAACAAATACACACATGCATACAAAGAATCATCTGCATGCATATAAAAACCTGAGCTCCAACACAAACACACATCAGGGGCATCTGGAGGGGCTAATGTGGCATCTGTTTGTCTGTCAACATCTGTTTTTGTCATTGTGTCCAGAAGCCACTGTTCGTGTCTGCATCCTTTCTTATTGTGTCTTACATCCTTACGTGAGTGACGTTAAACCTGAACCCTTTTCCTCTAATATGGGACAAAGGGGTTAAAAGGCACACATATTAGCAAATAAATCGTTACTTACTTACTTTGCATATGATTTAAAATACAGTATTTTTTCTTTTGTTGATGCAGATAGCTGATTAGTTTTTCAGTGAGTCATTAATTTGTTTTGTTACGATAGCTACAAAAAAAATAGTCACATTAAATGTGACTTTACTGTGACATTACTGTAAATATTTATTTGTAATTACAGAAATAACTCTTTTATTCCTCTCTATAACCCATCCTCTTCATCATTTCTACAGTTTTTTTCCCTGCTTTTTGTAGGTCTAATACCCACCCACCCTTTTTATTTCTCTACATGTTTTAATTTCTGTTGTTTTTCTTCCACTTTTCCTTCTGAAGTTATTTCAAAATTGGCAGGAAAACAGAACAGAGTAACGTACAACTGTTCTATCTCCATCCTACCTTGTCTCACTGACAACTGAAGAAAACATTTTTGTTGACATCTGTCGCTCTCCTAAAATCCATTAACTCCCCTGCTCTCTTTTTACATCTTCATTTCTCCTCCTATATTTCTCCGGCTCCCCTTCCGTCTCTCATGTTACTAAAAACTTAAGGATATGGGTGATTTCTGCTGACAGCTGTCTCTGTCTCTGTGTTTGCACGTCCTCCTCTCTCTCCATTCGTCTTTCACTTCTACCCTGCATCTGTTTCTGTCAGTTCAGTGACTTTTATTGGCACAAATGCTTATGGTAGACAATACCGCCAAAGAAGAGTCACATTTGTCAGGACATCTGTAGTCTGCAGACTTTAATGCTACCAGGATTTGGGTAAGTGCACAAACAAAAAGGCAAAAACTGCTTGAGTTCGAATGAACGAGTGTTGAAATTAAGGACAATTTCATTTAAAGATTAACTGTAATAAACAGCTTTGAGAATTAAATCATAATATGATAATATAATATGAGCACCTACTGAAATGTTTCTGAATTATATTTAGGTAATTATTGTGTACAGGAAGTTCTCTTAAGACAATAACAAAACACTGATAAATTTGAGCATTAGTGATCCTTATTTTGTTGGATGAAAAAAAGGAGAGTAAGAACTTTTGCACCAACTGAGCGAAATACTAGAAATTTCCTGTAATGCCATTAAAAATGTTATATACAAGTTACATGATATTTCCAGTGCAACAACATGAAACATGGCTGTTTCTCCCATTTATGCTCTGTCTGCCTCAATGGCAGATATTTGATGACACACATATTTTTTCTAACGGCGCTCTATATCTGTCTCGCTCCCTCTCCAGCTAACCCTCCCTGTCCTCTCCGTCTTTACATCTCACTCTCACTGACTGCTCCTTCTCCTTCCTTTCCTTTCAGTTGCTCTCCAACTCTTTAAATCTTCTCATTGTGCAGCTTGTTTCTTTCTGCTCTCTCCTAAATATGACAGTGTCTTATTTTTAGAGCTGAGAGTCACTCCTGCAGTTTCCACAACTCCACAGGATGTTTTGAAAAATAAGACTTTCTACTTTCTGTACAAGTCTCACTCAAATGACTACTCTGCTAGCTGCAGCCAATTATACCTTCCAGCAAGGTGTAGTAGATGGCAGGCAACAGGCAGAAGTCAGACAGCAGTCTAGTTTCTGAGAGTTATGTTGCAAGGAAGCATGATGAATATTTAATTAGTGTATTACTGTCTACAGTGTAAAATAGTGAAGGGAACACAAACACATGATTGACCAGAAGATTATTCAGCTCAAAGATTTCTTCAACATCTTACAGAAGATTGCTTAAATTTCAATCATTTAAGCTGGTATCCATAATGTACTAACATAATCACTTCTTTTGTACATTATGGATGTAAATTAGTGTCATGGAAAATAGTAACAGACTCTCTACTCTCAGTTCATAACACATCTTATAACAGTTGTTTTGATGTGTGCAACAAGCTACTGAAGATGTTATATCAGTCTACAGCTGCAAGTGCTCTGTTCTTCGCAGTTGTGTGCTGGGGAGGTGGCATCAAGGTTGGTGAGGCCAACAGACTGAACAAGCTGATCAAAAAGGCAAAGTCTGTAGTTGGACTGGAGCTGGACAGTTTGGAGGCTGTGGCAGAGAGGAGGATGGTGGATAAGCTCAGTGCTATCCTGGACAATCTGTCTCATCCTCTCTGTGATCAACTGTGGCAGATAGGAAGCTCATTTAGCCACAGACTTATTCCACCGTAAAGTAAGACGGAACGTTTTACGTGGTCTTTTGTGCCCACTTCCATAAGACTGTTATGCTCTGCTGTTATGCTGTTATCTTATCTGTCCATAAGATTCATTTTGCTAACTCAAGAGAGGGCTGGCCTCTTAAAAAGAACCACCGTGTTACAGTTCTATACAGTATGTCGTGCAGTACTGAAGTTCAGTCAGTTACATGTTATATTTAATCGTCAGTCCTGGGTTTGTTTACACATAAAGTGAGATTTTTCTATCAGCAACAACTTCCTGTTTTATTTTTTATTTAATCATTCAGGACGACTTCATTTCCATGATCTTTGTACTTTTATGGTGATTGAACGTGTTATTATTATTATTATTATTATTATTATTATTATTATTATTATTATTATTATTAGGTAGTAGCATCAGTACTGTGTATCCATAAGAATCCAAATATAAGTACTCGTGCTTGTATTGCTTGTAGTGCATATTCAGTTTCAGATCACTGTAAACTGATATTTGACTGTTGGTTGGACAAAACAAATACATTTTGAAAATTACTTGAACACGTGACTAAATACAACACTGAGGCGACTGGAAAGACATTCATGTTAAAAAAACCAAACAACCATACTTCATCATCGTCTAATAATTTGTTGGCTCCTGGGATGATAGATAAAAAACTTCATTCATCCTCAGAAGTGAAAGTAGTTTGGTTGCCAGTGCTCAAATACACAAACTACAAATATCAGTCAACAGACAACATAGTAAGACAAGCTGCAACAATAACAAAGATACATCAGGCAGCCCTGTCTCCTAAAAATTACGTTCGTATAGAATGAAACTGCAATCCCAATTACATTTTGATACAGGACGTATTTGCGACCCGATTACGTTTTGTGTTAACATAATGATCATATGTTCACAGTTAACGTAAA
>JAUMHL010000011.1:12570548-12604665 GCA_032362345.1 Sandelia bainsii
CGTTCTACAAAAACGTAATCGGGTCGCAAATACATCCTGTAACAAAACGTAATCGGGAATGCAGTTTCATCCTATACAAACAAAGGTTGCATCAGTGGAACTCAAGAGCCTAGACAGCCACTAAATCAATCTAATAAATAAAATAAATAAAAACCATATGACTAGCAGTACAGGTGACAAAAAAGATCTAAAAACGTTAAATTAACAAATGCAAATAGAACATACATTAAATGGGGCCTAACAAATTCTGTTGACATAAAACATGCAATTAAAACATAATATTCAGAAGTTGTATAGCTGTGAGCACAATTCAAGAATTCTAATAAAAAGGAATCAACTCAATTATACAGTAGTACCAACCTTTTTCATACACTTGTTAATCCTCTTCCTGTAATTGGCAGTAATAGTAGACTAGTAGACACTAGTCAAACTTTCTCCATTTGCCACTTGAAAATCTATTTTATTTTTTCAAACCCTGTATAGAGGTACTGAAGATCCACAAACACACACAGCAGCTGCTCCGCTCCTTCATTCTCACGGACATAAATAAACTGTACTTAAGTCATTAGGGAAATTATTTCACCGATGCTCATTGCTCAACAGCTGTGAGCAGTAATAGAAAATGTACTGGAGTTGATGTTTTATTGAATTGTATACTTAGTTTTTTTCTTTTTAAGTTCCCAATTTATATGCTAATGTCAGTCAACTTTCCCCTTTCCCTATTTAGGCCAACATTACATATTATATCATCACCTCTATCACTACTACACAAGGACAAATAAGCAGTTTTCATCTTTCTCTTCACATCTATCACACATCCCATTCACCTCTTCATGTTTGTTCACTATGCCAGGGACATAAAGTTCCTCCTAAATCCTCATCTGTGATTGACCTGGGTAAAAAAGCAGTTCCCGTCTGTCTATCCATTCTTCCTATGAAAATGTTTGCTTAGGTACATACTAGGGATGCCACAACGTTAAAACTTCTAACTTTGATGTGATATCTTGAAAAATATTGATATTCCAAACCATTTTTGATACCCCAGGGAAACTCTGACACTATTGTTGACATAAAATATTAGATTTTCATTAAATGACTGGCAGGGATGTGATCCATGCATGTACTCAACTACAGCCCTGCTCACTTTCTTAGCCTATGCTTAGGATGAATTTGCATTATGCTTCCTTTGTTGTCCAAATACAGCTTGTAGGGTAAACTGTCAGTGTGACTGTGTTGATTTTTTAGAGACCATATATTTTTTCTTAATATATAATGTTGACATTATAAAATAACAAAATTATAAAATTAACAAAATTAAGTAAAGTTTATAGAAAGCTACTATGTATTGAGCACAACAGCAAGTTAATCTACTTCTGACCATAGTCAAAGTATTTTCCAGTCAAATGAAATTTGCTTAATCTACCTCTAACTTCAAAACCTTTTGAAATATAGACTTTCATTGACTGAGGTATCATCAGCAAGAATTTAAACAGAGTTTAGTTGAGTGGGTTTATTGCACTATGGATATTTGAGAAAAACAAATAGTTATAGTAATAGTAATAGTCAAGTTATATTTACCTTTAACAGGAACGATGGACAAGTAGTTTATTGGGATAAACAATGGAAATCATTGACTAGCTCATATTTACACCTCATTCATGCTTCTTTTAAGCTGCTGATTTAACATCTGAAATTGGTTCCGTCTCCCCCCACACACTGAATACAGCCAGTGCACGACCACATGAGAGCAAATTAACTGAGAAATACTAGCAACTCACCTTAAGGGAAGTAGTTAAACTTTAGTCAGAAAGTTAGAATTGTGAATAGTCGCTTTACAAGAATCAGCTAAAGGCGTCTTAAAAGTTGCTAAATCCAGTGAGAAACGACGCTGTTGATGAAATGTTGATGAGTTGATGAGAGGACAGCACCGTGAGTGACTGGGAGGAGACGGTGCTGTGTAGGAACTGCAGTGGTGTGCGTGTATGTCAACTCGCTGGCAGAGAGTAGAGAGCAACCAAATGCAGCTGATATTGGTGTGTAGATACTGTGGAAAACGAGTACTGAAACTTTTTCAAAAATGAATTTATGCAGTTAGCATGCATATTCATGAATGAAGCCTATAAAAATGTACAATTAGTATTAGAACACAGTGGCATTTAGCATGTATTTACCATGTTACTGTAGCTTTACTCCCAGCATGTGAACATAAACAGTTAACATATTACCATGATCAAAATGTGTAATTTTTTCATGCATTTATGAAAAGATGCATAATTCAGTTTAATGATGAGGATGTTTTTGTTTTTTGTAATGCATACCACAAACCCATAGTTGGTGCAAACTCCTTAAATGTTTGCCACTCCCCTGATCTTGTCTACCTGTGGAGAGTAAACATTCTGTCATGCTGTTTAGTACTTGCTCTATCTTCCATCTTCAGATCTTTACCTTTGTTTCTTCTGGGACTCAGGAGAGAGAAAGCGCTTCACTTCCTGCACTTATGTCTCCCTGTCTCCCTCATCTACGTACCATCCCGTGGTTGCTGTCATTCCCCTCTCCTCCCATTGCTCTGTCCTTTTACTCCTGCTTTCATCTGTCTGGCAGTATCCCTCTGTCTCAGAAAACTGGAAACAGCAGGGAACAGACAGGCGGACAGACGGAGAGAGACGGAGATCACCTTGGGCTTTTCGAACTCTGTTGTTTTCTAGCTCAATCCCATCAAATATCCATCTCTTACTTTCTCATGTGTTTGTTTGATCCCTCTAACTCTCTATTCATCTCCCTTTCTGCCTATTAAATCTGCTTTATTCGCTTTGTATGAGCTCACACTTTCTTCAGCTCATGCTTTCACTCAGTCCTATTCTTTTGCTCACTGTCCCATTCATCCTCACTTCTTTTCTCTGTACCTTACCCGCTCAGTAACCCTCCCTCTGCTTGCCTCAGCCTGTTTCTATTGCATGCATTCTCTTGTATTCTCACTCTCCTCTGACAAGTCCCACGAGGAGAGTGACTAAGTCCCTCAAATCCTCAAAGACAAGGAAATGGTGTAATGCGGGATTGTGTGCGTATGTGTGTGTGTTAAGAGACGTAACTAGAGCAGAAGATACAAACGTCCATTATCGCTGCAGGTTTGACTCCTATTTCCAACATCATGAACCACAATGCCAAACAGTGTCGCTAATGTGCAAAGCTTGAGACTTGTTAGTATACTATTTTGTGCATTATTATATAGAGCATGCTAGCAAGTTAAATATATACATTTAATATGTAAAGTTTTACCAGCATATTAGCATGAATAGAGTTGGCATAGTGAAATGTGCAAATTAATCTCTCAACTAAAGTTTAGCATATTAACATCGTACCACATAATGTTCAAAATATTAGTATATGAACATGTTTTGATCTTTTGTTATTTTGATTTTGATTGAAAGCTGTCTAATCACAAATGCTAGCATTATGTGTTACGTTTTGCGTGCAAAATTCTGACTAATGTTAGGATGTTAACATTATCACTGTTAGAATAATATGAGATCTCTAGAAGCATGCTGTAAATGTGCCCATAATTCTGTAAATATGGTGGCTATATCCGTTTCCACTCCTCCTTGAAAAACAACAATACACACAGAACACACGTTATACTCCCAGTTTCAGCCATCTTGCCAAGTGAACAAACAAACTCCTTCAAAGAGTCAGTTTTTCAGTAACTAAGAAAAACTTTGGTTTCAGCTATATAAGTTCCTCATATAAAAGGGTTAGAGAGTCAACAGAGTTAAAGAAGAAAAATAAACCTCTCAAAGTTTCATTCCTTCAGAGAGTCTATGAATAGACATGGAGTCCCTACCTCTTTTTGGTGGTATTTGATGGCTAGTTTGAGCTTGGCCAGGTCGTGGCACTGTCTGGGGTCCAGTTCCTCGCTCTGATCATTGTCTCTGTGGTTTAGGATAGTCTCCAGTTCCCTAGAACTCCTGGCTTGATCTAGAAGATCTTTGGCGAAACGTTTGCACTGTTGAGATAGCTCCTCATACTCCTGACGAAACTCATTCTCCACCTGAGAAGAGGAAGATTATAAAGGTTATGAGAGAAATAAAAGGCTAGCTTTTTTATGAAGGGTGTCCATAGCTTTAAGTTTCATGATTCTATTCTGTCTCCAGATCACAGAGGGTCAAAAATAAAATTATTTAGCTGAAGAAATTATGAGTTAAATGACGATAAATGATAAGTTATGAGTTCTTTTGTGGCTGCAGAGCAGAGCTAGGCCATAAAATTACATGGTGACTTCTAGTAACTTTTAAGTGAAGGAAACACTAACCATTAACATACATTTACATACTGTTTAAATACGATTTGATGCCAAGAGGTTTTTAACTATCAAGTGTTCAAATGTTGCATGCCTACAGTAGCGTTCATTTATGTGCTTTGGGAATCAATGCCAAGGAGTACCGAAGCTGCTCTGAAGACTCCTGGTGAATCAGTACTTCATGGTGACACTTTAAATTGGTTTCTCATTTAATTTAACAGAAAGCTGCATATTGTTGAAATAAAAACTGACAGAACCCATGAGGCCAATCTTATCATAGTCCAAATATGGCACTGAACAACTCTGAATAACAGACTAGAAGCACCAAGAAAAACCCACCTGTGTGTTTTTTATATGATGACAAACTGCCAGAGGAACAAAACAAAACATCCAATGTCAGGAAACACACAGTTAAAAGGCATTAATATCCATACCTTGCTGAGTTCTTTGAGCTCCCAGCCCAATCTGAAGGCAGTGAGGATGGGGTCTTCACTGGAAAGTGCGATGAGGGAGGGCGAGGCCAGAGCCTTGTAGATGTTGAGTCGAGAGCGTGAATGTCGAAGGCTGTCAACCTACAGAAGGAGACACCGAGATAAACAAGAGAACAAAGACTGGTGCATCACTTTTACAATTTAGAAGCAACCTATGCAATATCTACCATGACCAGTTCTTCAGGTACTCAACAGCTTTAAGTCAGTTTAACATTTATTTATTCATATATGTAGGTTTTATTCTGATGAATACAGTGATTTGTTACCATATCTTCACTCTATTGCACATGTTCTCAAGATGTTTTTATATTTGCGTGATTTATCAACGATTCAAAACTTAGAAGATAATTAGATTACAACATCACATTTAGCAAGTTGGAAACATAAATGTTTGCAATTTTTTTCTCAGAAAAATCAAAATAGTTAATTAAAGTGTCTAAAACACACAAAAAACTATGCTTATACATATTAGTACAATCATCGATCAAGTATTACATTTCTTTCAGTCAGATGTGAATGTTGAGCGAGATTTGCTTCTTTTTCCTTAGAGAAGAAATTAGAGCAAGTACAGTATTTTTTGAATCAGGTGAATAGAGGATTAAAACATGCTGATGGAAATAATGTTAATTCATTGCGCAAGAAAAAAAAAGTTGTCATTTATTCCAGAAAAGTTGCTGAAAATTAATGTACAAATGGCAAAACTATGTTCAAATATTAACTTTATGCAAAGCAAAAACAAGCCAATCATTACCAGAGATATAATCATTTACCTCTGAACTGGAGACACACTCAACACAATCGCACCGTATCTGGTGTGGTCTGGGAATTGTGACCTACACAGAACAACAAAATAATAAAAGATTGATTGATGACAGCTAACATGCAATTAATTAAACAAATTTTCATTCCTGAATCAGTTCAACAAAATATGATATTTGCTAAAACATTCTGACTGGAATTAAATCTCAAGGTAAGAAATATCTAACTGTCATCACCTTCCGCTGTACAAGTAGTTTGATGATTTCGTAGTTGTTGGTGTGAGCAGCGAGCATGATGGGAGTTATGTCTGGGGTGAACTCTGAAAACTGACTGTCCATCATCAGCGAGGGAACCTGGAGGAAAATAAAGAAAAAAAATTATACTGTAAGGATTTACCAATATCTTGTAAGTAGAAAATAGAGACGTTTAATAATCCAGAGTCAGCCTAATTTGGGTGAAACTCTTCTTATTGACATGCAGTTGAACAAGAAAATCTCAAATTTAAAAGGTTTTTCATTGGGCAATTAAAAAGCCATGATTCAGCTCTACATGTGGCACTGTTATGCAACTGAAAGCAAAAGACAAATCAACCAAATGATGAATCAAATTAAAGTCACTTGAATAAGATTAAAATAAATTAAATTAGAGTAATGTATTCGAGAAAAGACGTTTCCTGCTTGCTACAGAGGTACAGTTATATAAAGTTACATCATCACCCAAACTCATTACATCCCTCATTGACGTGGCCCCTGAACACCTGTCGTCGCTTGAGAGAAACAGGAAGTATTTTAATAAAAGGTTTGTCACTATAGATAAATGAGAAAACCTAAGAGATATGATAAGTGATACATTAAAACATAAGCCTGTTTACTACAAAATGTGTGCACTTACAGTAACTTGAGACATATGGATCAATTCTCCCATCTTTCCAAACAGCCATTAGAGCTGTTAATTTCTGTACAATATGAAAATCTATCAGTGGACATCGAACATAAAACCTGCATTATTCTTGTCAATGTTCCATTTTCATTATAAAATAACATATGGCAATAAATTCCCTGAAAGCTGATCTGTCTTTCAACAAACATCACTTAATCTTCATTACCAAGCAAAGAAAATGACATAATAATAACTTAATAGTAACAAGAATAACACCGACAGTATTTCTGCTAATTGATTTTCATGCAGTGCAGAAATGAATAGAAGAAAACAGTGGCTGTGTAGAATGGAAGGACAAACAAAGAAGTGTTATTTAATGAACAAAATACAGACTAAGTAAGATGACAAAGAAGAGCAAGTAGTATTAGTATTGGTATAAGTGTTGTCCTGCTAATCACTGCATGACATCTTAGAATTAGGGGACTTGACCTTAAGGTTGAGAACCACTAATATGAGGCTTAGAGCTGGAAACAAACTGTGCAAATGTAGCACTTCTTCCACATGTAAAGGAACAGACATTTTTTGGAAACAAGATCTTGCTTTCCTTATGGCTGCCCACAGGAGGAGTTATAGCTGTTGACAAATATAGAATTAAAAACATATTTGTTTCGATTGCATTATCGTGTTATAAACTATGCATTATATTTTGATATATTAAATGGGTCTGTTAAAGTGTTGTCAGTTGAAGAATATAAATGAAAATATGTTTGTATGTCGCAAAACATAAAACATTTAAATCCTATGCTACTGGCGCGTGCACACACACACACACACACACACACACACACACAGGTTCGACTTCAAGACATCAGAAGAAGCAGTGAGAGAACCAGACTTGAGGAAGAGGAGGGACTGAGGGAGGAGTGAGGAGTGGAGCTAACACGTGTGGATTTGCTTTCATCTCTCAGTGGGAGAATGAAGCAGAGTGCTTTTCCTCATCCTTCTAATCTTATCTTTAGTCAACGTCTCTGTCTTTCACTCAGCTCATCTCTTTTTCCACCTGTCTCCTACATTTTTCCTCTTCCTTCCACTTTGTCTCTTCTTCCTTTACACTCTTTTCTCTTCACGGTATCTTTGCTTTTCTTCCTCTGTCTTTCTCATCTATCCTCCTGCCATATTTTCTCCATCTGCTTCCTCTCCTCATATCTCTCTCCTTTCCCTTATCTCCTGTCTCCTCTCCCCCCCCCCCCTTCTCTCTCCTGCCAAAACCTTTTTTCCTCATTTGATCTCTCCCTCTCTCTCCCCATCTCTTTTTATCCTGGCGTGATAAGTAGTGTGAGAACAGCTGCCATGGGCTGGGCATCACACACTGATTAAAGAGATAGGGACAGAACAAGCACACGCACACACAAAATTAAGTGTGTAGTTTAGATGGAAGTTTCTTTTGTTGTTGATTTTTTTATTTGATTGATTTTTTAAATGAAAGGAGTATATAAGATCATAAATAATTTTCGGCTATTTTTTTATCTTTTCAGAACATACTTGACCCATATTAGAATGAAAAGCAGACTTTTTTCTTTTTTTTTTAAAGCGACTCCATCCAGAAGAGATCCACTGAAAGACACACTGAGCTTGCACAGAACCTGTGATTATGACACAAAAGCTCTGAATAAATCCAGTCTAAGCCGTAGTTATTTGTAGCTGGAACCTTGTTTGCATCAAGTATAAATCAATCTGCAGAGAGTCTATGAACCAACAGCAATAAACTGGGACCCCACCTTGTATGACTCAATATAATTAGGCCAGGGCACTCTGGTCTGGGATTTAGTCTCTTGTGGATGCTCATAAAGCTATAAAGAAATTTTACCTGATGTGTTGTGCTGCTCCATTTGAGAAACCAAAAAAAATCACCAGGTTTCAGTCAAATGGGCTAAAACACACACTAGCACATGTAGTTTTTTTTTCTTCCACATTAAAAGCTGTTTTGTTTATGTTCTCTAAATGATGTCAGAGTTTGCCTCATTTTCATTTTGGCCTGCATTTATTTGGCACTTTTATCTGAAGCACTTCATAATTTGCCTCTCAATTATCCATCGACACTCTGATGGCAGCGAGGTAACATGATATACACTGACAACAAGGTGTGTCACTCAAGGACAGTTTGACTTGTGCACAGGTGAAGCCCGGGATCAATCCACCGGCCTCCTAATCAGCAGTTTCTGTGTATCAAAAGTGCCCTGAGGGGGGAAAAAAACAACATAAAAACTGCAGATCAACCAGACTCCCTTAAAATAATTTAAAAGAAATCAATAAACACTAAAACCACAGAAGGTTTGTGCTGCAAATGATGTTTTTTCTGAATCAACTTAATGGACTTTCAACATCATTGATTGATTTTTTCAGTTAAAATAAATATAGACTAGACAAAAATTCAATAAAACTCAAAAAGGACTTTTTGCGAACACACGTTTGTATCTTCACATCCACAGGTACACTGAAAATTCTCTCACGTGCACAGATCAAAACAACAAAAAATTATCTCCAATTACAGCAACCAATGCACACTTAATCTTTTTTTTCCACACACTTCACACATCAAAGGAAAGTTAGAGAGGGAGCCAGCCACCCTCATCTCCATATCTCCCCCTGTCTCTCTCGCTCCTCCTAGTTCCTTCCCTCACTGTCCGTCTGGTTTCCTTCTCTCCGTGTCCTGAACTCTTTTCCGTTTTTAATTTGGCTTTGATTCAGTGTGACCATCTCTCTGTCTCTCAGGTTTCCATCCTCCCATCATCATTCATGCAACTCTTCATCTCCTCCTCCTTTTCATTTCTGTACGCTGAGGGCAAAGACTTTCACGTCATCATCCTTTCCATGTTTTATAAGCTCCTTTTATCCTTCCTTCCTTCCTGGCCTTGTTGCCTCACTACGTTAATTTCTCAGTGGCTGGCGACGTAGAAAACTGCATTTTGTCGTAGTTAATCATGGAGTAGGAGAGGAAAAGAGCGAGAGAGTGACAAAGGGAGGGAGGGCAGATAAAAAAGGGGCGACGGAGGAGGATGAAGAGAGAGAGAGAGAGAGGTAATAAAAGAGAGAGGGGGAGTCAGATGGAGTCAGATGGAGAGGGACGGCAGAAAGGTCAACAGTTTTGCTCGCCAAGAGAAGATAAAAGGCGTCGACTCTACCTGTCAGCTGAGAAAGAGCAGTTTAGAAAACACAGACATGCATTCAGTTCTTAATATAGGTATTACATGCAGACACACACACAGCAGCCACTGTTATAGTTTCTAAAATTCTATATTTTATTCACCACCTCAAAAGTTGTCATTTTGTTTTATATTTGCTTACAATGGCGTGTTTATGCCTTTGTGAAGCACTTTCAGTTGCCCATGTTGGTAAAAGGTGATAAACAGTACAAATGAACTTGCCCTGTCTTACATGTAACTTTTCAGACATGCAGCCCATGCTGTTACCCCACAATAGGATTCAGTATTTTGTGAGGAAAGTCCTTGTGAGACGTACACAGTAGGTAGAAATCTACTGAGTTAACTGGCAACTTAATGAGAAGATTCATCTGCTTTAAATGTTCAAATCACCCCATTAATGGACATTAGTAGGGTCCAAGTTCACTGCCTAGTTGGCTCAGTAGACTGTTAACATGAGCCAGAGCTTTCATGGCTACAACAGTACGTTTAAACTTAAAAACAATTTGATTAGGTTTAGGGAAAAATTGTAGTTTAGGCCAAAGTATTGAATAACCAACCGTCACTTTTGCTCCAATCAGCGGCTAAAGGTAAGAATAAGACATGTCAACCTATTAGCAGGTGCAGTTTGGTCCTACTGAGGCATAGTAATTACAGTATGGACGTTATAACATAACACAACAGTATTAGCATCTACTGGTTTTTGAGCTCACTAGCATGTTTGTTCATATAAATAAAGTGAAATATTCTACAAAGGTTGCATCAATCAACAGATCTGAATCTAACTGAGCATGTATTTCACTTGCTGAAGGCAAAGCTCAGGGCAAAACAGGCCAAACCAATAGACCTCAAGTAAGCTTCACCTAAAATCAGGAGTCTATTAATAAAAATGGTTGTAATTCCTTCATGGTTCATCCAGTATCTTCAGCAAAACCCTTAAATCAAAGCTGGCAGTCTGCAGTTTAAGCACATCTTGACTGTTTTATTTCAAAGCCATTACGGGCATATAGAGCCAAAATGATGTCACTGTCCAAATATACACAGACCAAATAGTATTTTAGATCTTATAGATTAAACCTCTTTGTCTTTTTTACCACTATATGTGGTAAATAATGGTAATATAAATGAAGAAGATAAAGAGACATTTTTAAAGGTGGCAGTTGGAAATACAGAGAAAGTGATAAAAAAAGGGAGAATGTAAAGATGAAAGCAAATACAGTAAAATAAACAGTGAAACAGAAACACAGCAAGAACAGATTTGTTCCCATCCTTGTCCAACTGAGAGGCGACCAAAGCCTTCCCACAATCCTCTGCTTCGGCCAAGGGTTGGTTGCCATGGTGACGTTGAACCTCACAGCCTCAGGTCCAGGAATTAATGTACAAGAAGAAGTATCTGTTTGTTTTCCTTTCTAAAATTTCTCCTTGTTGCCGGTCCTCTCTCTCCCCTCACTTTTCTTTTCTAGCTTTGCTCACCCTCTCTCCACCTTATGTGTACTCTCACTTGAATCTTTCACACTCTTTTACTTCCTCTCTCTGAATCTCTCCTCCTCGATCCCCCCTTAACACCTACACACAACTAAACTATGCAACATGTTCTTTTGCTCTCTGTCTCACACACAAATGCAGCAAGCAGACAAATATACAGCCTGTCTCTAAATCCTATTTCACAGTGCGTCTATAAAATGAGCTTTTTTAATTGTCCTTCTCTCAGCAGAATGTAGCATGGAGCATTACAATGAATGGATGCACTACTCATTATCACTTACACACACGCGCACACACAAACATACATTAAAATGGAAAAAATACACACAGGCGCACATTCATGGAAAATCCAAACACGTGCATGCATGAATGCGTCTGGATGCAACAGATTAACATAAATCTGTGGAGTTCTTGCTCTCTCGTTTGTCTGAGCACACAGACTTCCACACATACCTGTTTCTCTCCGCTGGGCCTTCTGTGCGACAGCAGCAGCTCCACGGCACCCACTACCTCCTTCCTGATGGCGTAGAGCAGGGCGTCACCTGTGTGGATGCCGTGGTCAAGCAACAGCTCCATGATCTCCAGGTTCTCATTCTCGATGGCAATGAGGAGCGCGCTGCGGCCCAGTGGGTCCAGACA
This sequence comes from Sandelia bainsii, assembly GCA_032362345.1. Taxonomy (NCBI): domain Eukaryota; kingdom Metazoa; phylum Chordata; class Actinopteri; order Anabantiformes; family Anabantidae; genus Sandelia; species Sandelia bainsii. Next base: position 12,582,296 of record JAUMHL010000011.1, read on the forward strand.
GTTCACGTCCATGTTGTAGTAGACCTCGGCCTCGCGAAGGGCATGTTTGACTCCTGCATAGTCACCTGACGAAAAGAGGGAGGAGGGATTGATGTTTGATAGAACAGACAGGTGGTTTCATGTGCTTCACATCCCTAAATTTGATTTACTGCCTTCCAATTAGTCAACAGTATCACTTCAAATAGAGGCACACTCATCTATACATCAACCTATGTAAAAATAAAATGCTTCAAAACATTGAAGAAAACAGAATAATAAAGATGAAAAAAAAACATAACAGATTTAGATAATGAAGAGACAAGGGCTCACACAAAAGTATCAACATGGCATCATTTAACAGATGACGAACATTAACAAATGGACGATGGTGAAAGGTTGAGTCTTTTTTTTTTTTTTACCCTTCTCCACAGCGGTGAGGTAGGCCCTCTCCTCAGCAGACAGCTCCACCTCTGCGCGGACAATCTGAAGTGGGATACGGTCACGGTATGGCGAGTATGTCGCCTAAAAGACAAAACAAAAAAAACAACATGAAGAAAGCCACGTGGGAAAGCGAAATACATACAGTACTGTTGATCAAATTGTTGGACTGAAAAGGCCAACATTGCTATCGTCAGAGTCCAACTGCCAGCATGGCTAAAAGTATAAATATTTGATGTCTCACTGTTTGGTTTAGGGCTTAAACAGGCTTATAAGGCAAATGAATCTGCTTGTTTATTTGCAAAAATTAACTTCTCTCCCATGTAAGCAATTGGTTATGAGAGACGGTGTTATTTTACATGCGCTAGATATTTTATTTTACAGGTTTGCCCTTCAAAACAGAATCGTCCATTATCACTTTAGAGCTGAACACGACAGGTTACACACAGAGACTGCTGTTGAAAATGTGGATTTGGTGGGAGGAGTAATCTTGAGGTTACAGTGAATAACACCAGTGATCCAATGTGATGCACTCCAGTGAACACTGTGGAACCATCAAATGACCTGATTTTGTTTGAGTGAGTGCATTTTTGCAACTGACATGATTTTAAGACTAGAGTTAGCTTAAGGTTAATGCTGTCACAGTAGAGCAAAAACCTCTTCACACAGTCTAGGGCAACCCTCACTCCTAAAAATCACATTCCTACGCAACTAAATTGCAAAGAATTACGTTTTTGCAGGTAATGATGCAACATATTGTTGGAATAAACAGAGCGGGACATATTTTAACAGAAACCAAGTTGCAAGAAGTGGGAGGCAGATGGTCGTACAACATGGACTGTCACACCTCAGACCAGAGTCTGACTGCTAACACTTCTGTGGGATTAAATTTAGGCAAGAAAAACACTTTGGCTGAGGTTAAAAAAAGAACATTTTTCTAAGTACATAGATATGCTGTGTCTAACTGAATGTTGCGCTGCAAGATCGGCTGAAAAAAAAACTATTACCGGAACATTTTTTTAATGTGTTGAGTATTAGCGTATTTGCAAATTGCCATTTATGTTTGTGACAAACTGTCTGCATATCCTCCGTTATGGTAATAGAAAACTTAATCCAATAGCAATTTGTTCTCTACCAAAACATCTTTGTGTTTGCAGTTTAGTTTTATAGAAATGTAATTTTTAGGAGGCAGGGTCCCTACAAGGTTTACCACTTATTTTACAGTTAATGCTTAGTTTCTAAGGTTATCATTAGAATGTCTGATGTTAATGTTCAAGTGAGGATGATGACAAAATGTGCAGAGAATTTATTTAAGTCAGAACAATGTCCTTGGACTCACCTTCTTGTAGTACAACTGGGTCATGGGATTCATCTGGCCAGTCTGGAAGCAAAAAGACAGGTGTTACTAAAGAAGACCAAGAAGAACATCAAGAGCACTGCAGATGCAAATGAAAAAAAAGTATGAGAAAGAAAGAAATGTGGAAGCATTAGCAGTAAACTGTGAAATATATAGGAGTCTAGCCTCAAAGTGTTTCATGTTCAACCAAAATACAAAAATACATAGTTTCAGTTTTATTTGCTACAGTTTTAAGATATGCTAATTAATTGTAATCTGCTGTTTAATGAGCTCCGTTTGTATTTTCCTTTGTTTAAACTGTTAGCTCTTTTCTTTTCCTTCTGAAGCATTAACTTATAACTCGTTCACTTACAAATTCATATTATGTCATCACAGACACAATTTTTTTTATTTTTTTATTTTATTTATTCAGGGATGATTTGCTGAGAGGTCGTCTCTCTTTTTCAGGAACAGCCTGAACACATTCACACACTCACACCTGGGAGCTAGCTGCACAGTACAACCACAATGTGACCTGCAGCCACTGAGCAGCTCCACTGGAGCACTTGCCATCTTGCTCAATGGCAGCACGGTGGTGTTGATGAGGAAGTGGACAAGCTTTTTCACTTTTCTTTCTTTCTTGCCCCACCAGACTTATCCTGCCAGCCTGGGGATTGAACCGGCAACCTTACAGTCATAGGCACACTCCTGATCTTTAGGCTACTTTGCCTAACCAAAGTGTCATTTAGAAGAAAACTGTGTCTGTCTGTGATGGAAACTGATGATAGCGAGGTCTGGACAACACACACACACACACACACACACACACACACACACACACACACACAGATACAAGCAATAAAAATTCATTCCTCTCCATTGCAGTGTGATGGTAGTAGATTCAGTCTTTTAAACTGCTATTTTTTATTTAGGCTGTGAACCACTATGCTGTATTTTAACTTTAGCCTGGGTTCAGACCTCTCAATCAACATTCATCTGTCACATCAGTCATTCAAATAGCTCTGATCCAAGATGACCCTCAGCTGTCAATAACTATGCTGAAGGTTGTTCCCCTGGGATGGGAAATAGCCAAGCCAATCACAACTTTGTAGGTGGAACCAGAGCCAGAAAATGACAACATGTATGTGTAAGAACCACCAAAAAAAACATGTCACTCACTGGTAATTGCTAATGACAAAAACACATCCCCTCTCCAGTGGAAAATTGCCAGCATGACCATGATGTCAGACTCAATAATGTTAAAGTAAAAGGAGCTCAGAACTTAGTCTGATTGTGAGGTTAGATCTATATGATAAATTTGCCACAGTACAAATAAATAAAAAATACACTATTTCACTCTGATCACGAGTAAACTGATACTACAGAGTAGAAAAAATTTAAATACATGCATTTAAAACTTTAAATTACCAATATTATTTACTGAAGACTTCAGCCTTACTTAATCCCATCTGACATTTGAACACTTGCTGTGAACTATCAGACAGCAGCATTTTTAGCAGCTCCTCCAACCTGAAGCTGAACTTCCACAGTCAGAGACAGTGATGGATGGGCAGACAGTTCAAGCAGTGCAGATTAGAGACTCTACATACATTCAGCACAATAAACAGCATACAGACCCAGGATCAGCCTCATTCCACAGTATTAGTGGCTCTAGTCTGGTTAATACATATAATCCCCATGAACACTGCCTCCTGGAGAGCATTTAGAAGCTCTGTTTGTTGAGACATTTGGTGACATTTGCTTAGGTTTTATCATGTAACTTATTGCACTGTAATTGGCCCACACTTGTTTATTCTGGGAGTAAGCATTGAAGACAGATGATTTTAATTGTTTTACATTTTTCTACAAAGTGTGGGATAAATCTTCCAGCAGTACGAAGCTGCCAAAGTGAAAGCAGAAGAAAAAAAAAGATAAAAACCTGCATGTGTCTGTGAGAAAGAGCTAATTAATTAAGCTGCTGGTTGGAATAAAAGAATAAGGAGATGATAACATTCATTTTTGTCAAGAATCACTGCTGTGGTGAAAAAAGAAAAGAAAATGCTGCAAAACAATGTGAAGTTGGACTTACTTTCTCTATAAAATGAAATCCAGGCAATAAAAGCTCTAGAAACCAACTATTTTAGATCAGATTTTCATTGGTTATGTGTGCTTGGGAAGTAAAACTGGTAGACCAGGAGCAAACTGCAGTCTGCACAGATGCTCATTTCCAGCTGTTTCCTCAGTGGTATAAACACCTGAGGAGGCAAATTAAAGCACAGATTGCATAGTTTAGCATATTTAGCTATAGATCAGTTCGCTTACTGGGATTTGACTGACCTGACTATGGTTTTGATAACTGGCTGCTATTTTGGATCTGATTCCCAGATGGTAAAACGTGCAAATATACCAATTTCATACATCCAACTAATGGAAAACATATGGGTAATTATTTCTAACTTTTCATCAACTGTGTGTGTTACTGATATCAAGCTTGAGCAGGTGTAAATCTAAAAAGAAAAATGATTTAGTGGATTCAATTCTCGATCTGAATTTATTAAAATGGTGTTAAACCTCAGCTCAGAGGTGAGACTCAAACCCCTCAAGGCTCACATTGTGACCTGATGAAGTCCAGATGTAAAAACTAAATATGACAGCATATTGCATTTTTAATAATTTCGCCTTCACATTTTTTCATTTCAACCACATTTCAACATTCAGATCTCAAAGAGTTCAGACCAGTGGCGGCTCGTCAATAGAGGGCGCTGTCTCACATGAAGAAGAAGTAGATAAGAATCACATAAAATAATTTTACAAAAACATGAAAATTTAAACAAACGATCTATACATTATACAGTCCGTAAGTACTGTGTATAATGCGCATTAAAGTGTTGTTAAATGTTATCTCACTCGTTTACCGGTTGTGTGACGTATTTCCTGTTCCTTTGGGGCGCACAAATCTTTACCATAGACTTGTGCTATAACTGGTGCATGTGCACTGTAACCCCCTACAATAGTAGTAGTATAATATAGGAGTACCTTGGGGCGCAAAATTTTGTGCCCAAAACCCGCCCACAAGACTGACGTCTCAGCTCCAGACCCGGAAATTCAAACGGAAATTCACCGCGGAGCTTGTTTTTTGTTTACAGTCAGCAGTTTTTTTGTCATGGAGAAATCTAATTCAGTTGCTAAAAACTGAACCGTTCCACAGAAGAACCCCAAAGGAAAAGCTTCGCCAGGAAAAGATTCTGGACCTGAGCAGCCGGACATCAAAATCAAACAACAAACACAAGACAAAGGGAGAAATTACACTCGGTCTTTCTCCATAAACTGGCATGACAATAAAGTCCTGGCTAACTGTCTGTCCTGAGACCGGATCTTTGTTTTGTTTCCCTGCCTCCTCTGTCAGCTGCCAGGAACAGAGCGAGGCTGGATTCAGACAGGTATGACGGATTTAATAAATTTTCCTGAAAAAGTGAGAAAGCATGAACAGACTAGGAGCCACATGGAAAATGCTATGTGTCATGTTATGCTTGGCAATATGAATATTGCTACGCAGCTTAATGAAAGCTACAGGATAGGACATAATGAGATGACATAATGAGGAGGGGGACAAAAACAGACACATTTTGTCTAAGATGATAGACTGCATTCAATTCTGTGGTGCGTTTGAGCTCGCAGTCCTGGCATTTTCTGGTGGACTTTGTTGGATCCCTGGTTGCAGCAGTACCTGCAGACTGCTACTGTGTTTAAGGGGACATCTGAGACAGTGCAGAATGAGCTCCTTGATTGTATGTTGTCAGTTGAAGGAGAGACGGATGAAATTTACTTATAAATAATAAATGACTGAAAACACAGACTGTGTATTTTTACATTAATTTAATAATTTAAAGTAGTGTGATGCATGAGAATGGAGTCTTAGCTTATACAAGTGGTGATATGTGGTTACAGCGCAACACAAAAACTGACTTGCAAAAGTGCGCCCCCCCAAAAAATCATTTCACCAGCCACCACTGGTTCAGACGTGTCTTTACTTCAATCCGAAAACTGCTTTGGAAGAAATATGTCTTGAGTTAGGCTGAAACTAATGAATTTCATTGATTTATCTATTCTTCATTCTTGGTCTAAAGGACTAAAATGTTGTGAAAGTTATGCAGTAGATCAATATCCTAAAACTCAAAGCAATGTCTATTAAAAAAATGTTGAACCAAAGTTCCCAGAAAGCAAATCAATCTGATCAGTTTGATCTAGAACTTTCAAGAAAAACCTCACTCTTCTGAATCTTACTACTTCAGATATCCATCTGTAGTTACATTTTGGAATTGAAAGTGTCTAAAACGGATTGATGTCAGCAGGACAGTAAGACAATTTAACCCAGTTCCTCCATCACTTAAAAGGTTTGAACAGTCTTTTCCATAAGGCTTCTGTTTGTGACCATCATGCTGGCTAATCATGGACAAACTCTCTGTGGTGATGACAGATATGCTAATGCCACAGATGTGGGTTAAGGCTCAGTCTGACACTGTAAATTGAACATATTGCAGCTGCGATACAGATCTGCATTTCAACAACCCTCTAATTGGTTTGGGGGACACGGCAGAGAGAGAAAAAACTGCTGATGGAGCACAGAGAGATATTTTTGAAGGCTATGAAGAATTAAAAAAACAACAACTCTGTACCCAGTCTTTTTTCATTGGTGGGGAATGTGAATCGGCCTAATTTTGCAGCTGCGGGAAGGTGCTACTGAGTATATGCATATGTGACAGAAAATTGCAAAAAAAGAAAAAGGAGCAACTGCCTGGTAGTCTCAGAATAATGCAGTGATACTATGTTTGTGTTTAGTTCTGGTGCAGTTCAGGTGCAGTTTTACAGTGCTCAGCTTTCCCCATCGTTTGCTGAAAAGAGATTTGGGACATTGCAGGAATCTTGGTAGTTTGACAAACTTTTATGTAAGGAGACTAAACTGTGGTCATTGCAGGAATCTCAGCAAATCTACTGCACCATGGGTGATGTTTGATTAAAACCAGCCCTGTCTCCTAAAAATTACGTTCGTATAGGACAAAACTGCATTCCCGATTACGTTTTGATACAGGACGTATTTGCAACCCGATTACGTTTTGTGGTAACGTAATGATTATATGTTCACAGTTAACGTAAATGACAAGTCACAAATACGTTGATACTGAACGTATTAATGAAATGTTCACAGGTAACGTATTTTTGTCCGCCAAAATATCCCATCAGCATCCGGTTTTCTGTCGGTTAAAATGTCCGATGTTACATTTCAGCATCAACATCCAGACATGTGAGTGTAGCGATATTAAAATGTTTTATGGTCGGGATCAGGCGTCACAGCAGTGGGTTAGTGTCAGTGAAAGACTGGGGGCTGCCTAATGGATAAAAATATAATTTCACACAGTCTCTTCACAAACATGTCTGCATTAAAAATGACACCAAAACACAAAGATCTTTTTTCTAACCCTAACCTCAGTACTTTTATTGCCTAAACCCAACCTCACAGGGAACTTTGGTCTCGAACTCGGGTCTCTCATTAATAAATGTAGCGCGTCATTCGTTCATTCACAAAAATACGTTTCAATACAACGTGACAATTACGTTCTACAAAAACGTTGCAAATACGTCCTGTATCAAAACGTAATCGGGAAAGCAGTTTCGTCCTATACGAACGTAATTTTTAGGAGACAGGGTTGATTAAAACATACAAGCTAGACCACCAAACTTGCTGCTCATTTAAGACCTACAAGGTTTACCCATGAGGTGGGCCACCTCATCTAAAATCACACGTTTACAGTAATGATTACACTTTTATGAACTATGATCTTCAAAGGAAAAGAGTAGCGATCGATCACAGAGCAGAGGTCATGTATTAGGCAGTTATTTAGGATGATCACGTACAGCCAGTGTGGGATCAAAATACAAACTTGAAGGTAGAACAAAGACAAAAGATCTGCTCAATGCACTGGCTGCGCCCAGTAAATTAAATTTAACAAAGCTGTGTTTCTATCTAATGCACAAATATGAGAATAACTGTCCAAGCCACTTTCACATTAAAGTCACAACAGAAATGCTTATTAGAACGGACACAGAAACATTTCCATAACATTACCAACACAAGTTTAAAATGAATGCCGTTGCAGTAAAATAAGGCTATCTGCATGATATCTGCCATCAGCATGGTTCTGTCCTGTGGGTACAATTAGAGCGTAAAATTGCAATAAAATCATAATATTTCTATGAATTTCTCTATGACATCTGGGTTTTCTGATCATATACTGTGTATCTAAATACTTGTTGAAACACCTGAGATGGAAAACTGAATTTCAACACAAAGAGCGAGGTGAGCTTCTTAATGGAGGTGAAAAGAAAGAGAAATCTTAAGTGCTGACTCACTGCCCCAGCTGAACTGTTGCTGGTATTTAAAATCTAAACCAAAGTCCAAGCACCAAACCCTTAAAATACTCAAAGGAACACAATCACTGCAGAAAGACACACTTGTGGATCTTCATTGTGTACAGTTAAAGCACAGCAGCATCTGAAGAAGAGTGACAAATCACTGCCAGAAAGGTCTGAAATCCTGAAGCTGAGCATGGAGCCACTAAATCTGTTGTATAACAGAAATCCAGTGAATGAGCGGCTGTCAGGTTATCTCTGCTGGCAGATAGTGGAGAGCTGTCGTGGTCAGAAACAGGAGATTTATTGGTCTGAGAGTGATGCAAATGTTTTGCTCCAAATATATTGTTGTCACCTCAAAGAATGGAGTTTTTATGGAGGACTTGAAGATGTCCCTGCACTGACGGTTGGCCCTTTATCAACAGCTGACAGATAAATGAATGCCTTCAGTTACCAGCATTGTCAAGTGGACTGAAAATACAGACTTAACTGACAAAGGCAGTTTCCATGGTGCTTTGAAGTACAAAGTAAGTGTTAGCAGGGATTATTGACAGTCAATGCAAGTCATTCCCAAAAACTGACACTGTGTGAATATTTTCATTTGTTAACAGTAATGATGCTGCTTAAACTCTATTAGCCACAGGAGGAGAAACTGTGACCTCAGCATCTTGTATGTGTCTGACCTTCTTGTAATGAGCTGCGGTATGCCATTTCAAATTACTCTTTTATTTGCAATAAATTAATTCACAACCAGGATGACCTTCCATGACCAGTAGAGGACTTGACTGACTCAAACTTAAGTAAAGTGAACTAATCTGAGCTGGGTTAAACTGAACCATGATGAGATTTGACTGGCATTGATTGTACTGTGTTTCATCTAATTAAGAGCGAGTGAGTTCCAATAACCAGCTGGTGAGGAAGACAAGACATAAGTCTTATTTAGGCACCCTGTGTGCTAAACTTACAAGAAGAATTTTAAGTATATTCAAGAGATGATTTATCATGTCTAAAAGTTCACTTCAATTTTACTGTGACATTGGACAACTCATTTAGATGTTAAAGTAAAAACAGCTATTGTAATAATACAACCCTGTCTCCCTCAAATCATGTTTCAGTGCAATCACAAATATATTTTGTAGGGAACGTAATTGCAGCCAAAATCTGCTTTCTGTTAACATAATGAGAATATGAGGATAGTTAACATAAATAGCAACTCAAAAATACATTGCTAATGAACATGTTAATAAAACAATAAAACAAGAATAAAACAAGAGTATAATATGCAATTTATTTGACTAAAGTTTTTCAAGCACTTGGTTAGGGTTAGGAAAAGATTGTGATCTGGCTTAATGAAGGAAAAAAATTAACACACCTTACACACACGTTTATTAAATTTTAACAAAACCACAATCTTTTTGTAACCCTAAATACAGTGTTTTTGTTGTTTACACTTAACCATATATGGGACTCTGGAGTCAAACTACTACTAGTTCGGTCTGTGGTGTGATGGTGCCTTTTGTCCACTTGCCATCCAGCCCAGCCACCTCCTTGAAGATTGTTTTCCCATTTATAAATGTAGCACTTCATTCATTCATTCAAACAATGTTCATCAAGTTGTATTTTTTATGAGACATATTAATAAATATGAATGACCTCTTTAACATGACTTTTATTTTATTAGATATAAAATGCAACCATAAAAAGAAAATACACTTAATACTGTGTCTTGTATTTCACTTTATTTCTTCTTATTTTTCTTTATTTATTTGTATTCCTTAATCAGCAGAGCCATTTGAACTATTTGAGCTGGTTGAGATTCAGCAACAAGAACAGCTACAGCACAATGACACTTTTACCATGTCTGGACATTTCAGTGTCTTGTCCAGGGACACTTCGATATGTGTCCAGCAATCGGGAGGAAAGGGGAAGGAAACCACCAACCCTGGGGTTCATAGACAACTGCCGACTGCTCTACAAACTGTGCCACTGCCGCCTCAAAAGCAAAACTATTAGTTGTAATATGTAAATGTTATTATGACTGTATACAACATGGTTGCATAGGGGCAAAGAGAAGCAAGACTGCAATATAATAGTCAGCAGCTGTTCTTATATAACATGCATCCAGCTTAAACATACATTTCACTGCAACAAAGTCTCATTCTTCATGCGTGTGCTACAAATTTGTGAAATCTTCTTTCCACCTAGAGGGAAAATATTTTGTAATTCTTTAAACATGTACATGTTCATATACATATTTCATATATGTTTATTTCAGTACATAATGTAAGTTAACACATATTTGTCAAAGGAAATCTGGAATTCATTTTTCTCTCATCTTTCTTTTGTCTTGCAGGCTTTCTTAACATATTATCTGTTAAACACTTCCTGGTTGTTTTGTCAGCTAAGCTACACAACAAATGTTTGTTTTGTTTTTCTAATGCATTCCAGCACAAACATTTTGCTATGGCTGTGTGCTAGCAGAGAATCTGAAACTTAAATCCTACCAAAATAAATAAATAAACAGTTTCTGTCCACACATCCTGCTTATGACTGGTGAATGAAACCAAATTTAGAGCATGTGTTTACTCTTAAAAACTGCATAGCTTTTACTTACCTAAAGAAACTCACCATCCTGCTCAGTCTGCAGCAGAGAAGCACTAGTTTGATGTTAATTGACCTTCCTGCTACTTCAAGGTAAAACAAAGTAATGGTAAATTCTGCAGCTGATAACTCAGGGTCTCGCACTTGTATCTTAAGGTCAGAGTGAACAGTTGGGGCTTATTTTCCTCAATTCCTGCAAACAGTAGCTTGGGGTGCATTTGCAGCCCTGTGGTTTCACATGAACATCAAGGAGGTCTTCGACTTATCATCCTAATTTAATTCACTACATACACTTTATTTGTGGAAAATAATCTAAAGATTCAAAGCAGTATTAGTAGATTCAGAGGAGTATGCAGATTTATTCTGAAGTTGTGTAGAAAACACAACAACAACAACAACACTATTCTGCAGTGGTGGCTGTGATAGGGATCTGCTTATGGCTGCAGGTTATGCAGCTCTGTTGATGCCTAAATTACGTGGACGAGATTAGATTGTACGGATGAGATTAATTCTGCAGTGGCCCATGGGTAGTTGCTGGAATGCAGATGCGTTTTAGATCTGCACTGTAAGGGGGAATTTATGCTGACAGCTTTACAATGCTCCACTGACTGTGCTACAGCAATGCAGATAAACTCCCTGCTTGGCTCCTATCTCACTACATCACTCCCTCTTTCACAAGTTTTTGGTAAGGCAGAACTCATTAACTCAATCTCTTCTTATGCTGGCCTTTAATTTCACTATGGCCGATACAATCTTTCCTTTTTACAAATCCATCATTAGTTCCTCGTCCCTTTCCATATTATCTGATAAAGAGCTAGATACAGATAAGCAGTACAACAGATGTAATGTAGAAGGTGATCTAGCAGAGACTGAAATATGAGAAAATAATGGCATCTACATTTGAGCTGCTTTGACACTTGTAAGTTTTTTCAAACATGCACTAGAACCCTGAACTTCTCTAGACATTACCTGAAGGAGCTGTATGTGAGAACACAAATGTCCAAGTCTCGTACGTAAGTCTAAGTAAAGAGATTAATTGAGCCCATGTATGAATACAGCAGGTAACTGTCCTAAAAATTCAAAACGAGTGAGAGGGCATTTCCTTTCAGCTGATCCCCTCAGCACAAAACCAGCCATACTTCCATGTGCTTCTCGTCTTCATGAAACCGCTGTTATATACATAATGAATTGTTTCAAACCAAGCAGCTGCCTCTGCTTAGATGTGCTGTAAACAAAACACTATGATTTCCATGGTGTACTTTCTGTGTCACGTTGTGTCTACTTCACCCCCCAGTCAAACGGGCATCTGCGTCCAACACGTCCGACACAGACAATTTCCTGGTTTGTGCCGCATGTGTCAAAGAGTAACTTCAGACAATGTCTGGTCCCGATTTTCCAGGTGTCCAGTTTAAATGTGTTTTGATCATCTTGGAGAAGTTATTATGTTCATCAAACCTAGCCTAGATATTCACATTCACTCACTAACCTCACTTTCCTTTGGTCAACATTGATAAATTATACATTATGGAGAGATGCATTATAACTCTATCCAACTGTAATGAAAAATTGAAACTGAGACCAATTAATTTTGCTCCTGCCTGAATGCTGTGTCCCTTTTAACTGTCCCAATCTGCCCTCATCTCTTCTCTCCTGCCTGCTTTCCTACATGCATTTTGTGCATGTAGCTAGAGTATTTGTAACCACTCTATATTTAACTTTTTCCTTCTTATCTCTCTTCTTCAGAGATCTCTCTGCAGCCTGAACATCCTCGCCTTTCCCTCCTTGTATCTTTCAAATTTTCTGCTCTATTTTCTGCCTCTTGTTTCTATCACTTCTCCTTCTCTAAATTCTCATCTTTCCTCTCTTTCCATCTCATTGCCTTTTCTTGCTCTCCCTGTCTTGTTTCCCCCTTGGCTGTAGTAGAAACAATTCTCTTTGACTCTCCACATCTGCCCCTCTCTTTTCTGCTCCTGCATTTTTTAAACAGTAAAGGTTGTTTACAGTGAGCGTAAATAGTCAGAACTGCATTATCATACTGAGCTGCTTGCTTTTTGCGAAAATCCATGGCTGAATATTCTTAAGATGTACAAATCCTATGTTACCAAACATAATAACCAGCTTACAAATGGATGTGCAGGAGGTCAATGCCCCCGAGTGATTCAAAAAGGAACTTTGAGAAAGGAACTTTATGCAGGAGCGACTGTCAGAGACAACTCATCGTGCTTGTCCAAACACATCACTTGGGAATTGAACTACTTTGCTGTGTGCCAGTATTGGAGCAATAGCAGAAAATATCAGCCAATTCCAAATACAAAACATACTGGAGCCAGGTTAAAACACCAGAAAACTCATGGCTCCTTTTTTAAAGTCACTGCACTGGTAGGCAGTAAATCATCAGAGATTTTATGATACTTGTAGTAGCTGTTAAAGACTTTGATGGACTTGGCCCCGAGTGCATTAATGACCTGCCTGCTTCTCAGACTCCTTGCCAAACTCCCCTCAAATCCTGCGACTCGGTTCTTCAAACTGGACCTGAATCCAGGACAGACTTTCGAGGTTGTTTTCACATCACAGCCTCAGCGCAGACCAATGAGCTGCATACAGCATATGATCAAAACTCCTATTATTAATCTCAGCTTTGTCTGACATCTTGTTTTCCGTTTATTCTGTTTCTTTTACATTTCTTTTCTACATGTGCTGTGTTATCCCACTTTACTGTATTACCATATTAACTTTTGTATGCATTTTCTTCATTCACTTTGTTTTAGATTTATGAATTTAAATAATTTGAATGCATCATCTTAGGTTCTGGGAAGCAGTGACAAAGCAAGACCAACTTAACATAAAAACTATCCAGCAAATTAGCAGATAATAGCAATAGTCATTAGTTGCAGCCTTATCATAAAATATACATGTAGTAAGCACAGTATTTGGGGAAAAATATACTTCCCACCACCATATTTTGGATCATGTATGTACCTTAAAGGACGAAATATTTCCTACTTTCCCATTATCTGCTCCTCTCTTAATTAAGCACAAGTATGTGCAGCATAAATTATACATAGTTTACATCTTATGGCCAAACAGCAGCAGAAACCATCGGAATAAGCAGAAAGTGTCCAGTTGTCTTCAGCCACTCAGCAATAAAGCCAGAGGTCTAATGAGAGAAAGTGCTGCAAGCAGAACTTAAGAGCCAAGCATTCACTGCTTTTTATTATATGTGGGTGGTTCTATCTCTCTCATCACTCATCCCTTAACAGTTTTTTCCTCTTTTTCCATCCATCTCTCTCTTCTCCTAAGAACAACCTCTCTGGTTCCTTCTAATGTTTCCCTCCAGCCTAAACACTCTCTTCTCCTTCACACATCTCCCCCCACACTCTATCACTCCTGTCTCTTTTTTTTCACAACTCTTTTCGCAGTCTCTGCCCTTTCTCTCTCTTTTCCTTCAGTCTTAACACCCCCTCTTTACTTCACCTTTTCTTTCTCGACTGTCTCTTTCCTGCTTTTACATCATCTCTGTCCTTTCACATCAACGTTTTTGAACTTCTTGGTCATAAGCAGCTTCTGCAATAATCAAAGGAACCAGTGTGGACTGTTGGGGAGGAAACTGGAGGCAAACAGGTAGAGTCAGATGTTTTGTTGATCGATGAACCACGCCAGCCTTTAGCGTCTCTGGTACATTTCCTCCTTTTGCAGGAGAGACTGTCAGCCATTATCACTTTTCCGATCTCTATGACAATTTCACACTTTTGGTTTCCAACATGATAGGACAGCCCATCGTATGAACTAGTTCTGTTCAAGCATAACCCAACCTTCGCTGTGTAGGAAAACGCATCACATTAGCAGAGCAACAGTGGCGTGAGTGTCCACACAGGACATACTCCTTCAGGCCTTCATGCTCTCAGGCATACAAAACATTGAACATGCAACCTGTGTAGACAGCAGGACTGATTAAAACAGGAGTGTATCTGTTCTGTCAGACACTCATGAGACAGATAATTGATAACACAGCTGATATACCCCATGTAGTCTTTTTTTTTTTACTTAGTGCCTTGTGACAAAGTGGACTGTTGAAGTGTGGACACTTTGGTCAGAGGTGTTTTTTTACTGTGTCACTGCTTTATATGTGTTTTACATTTTAAGCTTATAAAGGCCCATCTTGCTACAGGTGTTACAAACTACCCATACATGTCTCTATATGGAACTGATCAGTTCTATGTACCTGTTCTGTATAAAACTAAATGTTAGATAAATAAAGCTCACACACAATTTCTTCTCTTCTTTTGTGATATATTCACTCTTCTTCTGTCCTTCTGTTCATCTGCTACACTTTAACTGTTCCGCACAATATTCCCACATTACTTTAGTCATTTATCTTGCCTTCTCTAACTCCACTCCATCACGCCCTTTACCCTCTGGTAGTTTTTCTCCTGTCTTGGTCCATCTTTCCTGTACTTCATCAAACTCTCTCCCTCTATCTTTTACTCCTACTTTCTCTCTTTGTATGGATCACTCCTTCATTTAAAGTTTAATATGTTCTCAGGTTGTAGTTTTTGCTAAATCCATTTTCACTGCTATAAAATGTTGGTCTCTCTTTTACCATATTCTCCTCTATTCCTCTTTATCTCATTTTCTTAAATTGTTTTCACCCTCAAACTTTGTCTCTTTACCTCCTCTTGCCTTGGTTTCCTTTTTTCCCTTTGGTTTCTCATTCTCTGACGCTTGCTGTTACATTCTCCTCACAACTCCAACAGCTACCCCCCTCTCTCCCTCCATTCCCCCAGGACAGGCTGTCTTTCTCACTCTCCACCCTCCATCTTGCCCTTTCCTCCTGTCTATCCAGAGATGTGTTTGCATAAAATAGAGGAAGGCAACACACCATGAGAAAAATACACTGCAGTGCTTTGTTAAAAGGTTATATTTGAAAAATGTGTTATATAATATGATGAGTTTGTATTGACTATTTATGGTGTTATCAGGAACTTATAATAGACCATGTGGAGATATTGTGATGCATATTTTAAGTAAATACTCTTTTGGGACAAAAGTTGTAACTTTTTAGGCCAAGTTATAACTAAAACCCGTTCAGATATCTTCTGTGAATCAACCCATTAAATAAAACTCAATGTAATTACATACGTAATTACGACACAGACCTACTAAGCCAAAATCTAATACTAATACTAATCTAACACTTTTTATAAAGAGTCATCTCTGTGGCTGCGGGACAACACAAACACAATATTACCACAGTAAAAGGAAGAAATGGAAATGACAGAGTGCTCAAACTGCAATCGCCTAAACATGACCTGAGAATTCAAACCAAGCTGTG
Organism: Sandelia bainsii; assembly: GCA_032362345.1. Lineage (NCBI taxonomy): Eukaryota > Metazoa > Chordata > Actinopteri > Anabantiformes > Anabantidae > Sandelia > Sandelia bainsii. The sequence goes on from JAUMHL010000011.1 coordinate 12,598,390, forward strand.
TGACGGCTGTAGGAGTACAAAAAAAAATTTAAAAATAAAGTGAATTACAGGGGTTGCACACCAACAGAATCACAGCAGAACTCTCCTCATTCATTTTAGTGAGACCACAGAGTCAGTACAGTAAGAGGGCCTGCCAAAGAGGGCTTCGGTATCCTGTTGCCTTATCCTTTAGAAAACTGCACATCAATATGCCAAAAGAATGTTTTCAAACACTAGGTATAAAGATAGATATAGTCCTTTACCAAGTCAATGGATCAAGTAATGTTTTATAAATGCTTGAAATCTATTAATTTCTCATGGGGGTGTCTACACTGCATATCATTCAACTTCTCTCAGCCCTCATTTCCTGTCACTACCCGGGACTTAGAATATGAATTAATAATACAGGACATCTTAATACCTTTGTTTTCTTTGCTATAATTACAATGGACAACAGATAGATGCTTCCAAACTGTAAATTGTAGCTATCCACCATTATAATTTGCTTGCACGGATGAACTTTAGGGTTGTTGTCTAGGGGAGGACAGTCTCCACCAGGTTCTATCGTCAATCCTGTGAGTGTGCGCTCTTAATGTAAAGTAAAATAAAATGAAATGAAAAATACTGACACCAGGAAGAGGCAGAGTGGGGGGTTTTTCTAATGAGACCACTAGGAAGAAGATGGGAATTTCAAAAGAAGGATCATGGGGTGACACACTTTAAGAAGAGATAATAGGAAACGATGATGGGAAGTAATAAGGAAGATGAGGAAAAAGTCTCCCCCTCGGTCGAAAAAAACGTATTGATATCCACTTTATTCAATCCCCTCTCTGTCAGAGGAAGCAAGCATACTTCTTTGTTCCTACACTGAAAAGAAACTAAAAAGTAAGACAAAGAGACAAACTAAAGAGGACAAAAATGTCATTTCACGCAGAGGATCAAAAGAAGAAAGATGGGGGTGAGATGGAGAAAGAGTAAAGAAGAGGTGACTCTCAATGAGCACTCACTTGTTCAGGAGCAATAACTTAAGAAAATCTTACTCCGTTGTGTTGTTTTCAAGGACTGCAGTGCTGCTACTTTGGTGAAAAAAGTTAAAAGCTTGAAAGGCAGGGCAGAAGGGGGATCTTAATTAATTAGTCCCCAAACAACTTTGGCCCTGTTCTAACCTGAGGAACCTGAATCTGCTCTGCTACAGCTGCAGAGCGGCAGCTGTGATATAGGATGGAGAGGAGTTGTCAGACGTTGCCAGCAGGTGGAGTTTAGGCAGAAAGAGGAGCAAGATTCAACATGCAAACAGAAGATCAGATTGTTAACTTAGTGAAGCATCAGTCAGAGTCAGGAGGATATTTGTTTTACATATCAGAGACGTATTTCCTTTATGTTTATACCTGTTTTGGAGAATCTCACCCAGAGTGACTTCCAATTGAGTCAGGATTCACCTACGTACATACGGGTTTTTTTTTAAACCTTCATCAGTAAGTAGAGTGAATATAAGCTTCTCTACAGGCTGCAGTTTATCCTCAATTCATAGTTTGTTTAGCCGAGTAAGCACTGCTTTGGTGACATCTAGATTTTAAAACCCAAATAAATTTGATACTGTAATCTGAATGGATTATTAAATGAGAGGAATATTACATGTTGCTGCTCTAGAGTTCAAATGAATAACAAAAATTATTAATAAGAGCTAAAAAAAGTTCTGATTTGTGATCTAGCAGCGTAAAAATAAAACTGACTTGACTTGCGAACTGAATGCAGTTCACGAGAAGTCCCACAAGGCTCCTCAAAGTGTCTCAGCTCAACATAAAATCTAAATTACTCCAGAACAAAAACACAACACAAACAACATGGTGAGAAACAAAAAAAAAGTCCTGTAAACAGCTTTTCTTTTAATTTAACCTTCGTTTTACATGGTGAGTTAATTACATTCAAAACTTTTAGCCATAGTCTGGCATGAGGCAGAAGAACCACAGAAGAAGAAAATGAGACGAGAGCAAAAATTCTGGCAAACAAAACTACTTTGGCAGATGATGCAATCCTTTGTTGTGTAACGTGCTAAATATAGAACCAAAAGCCATTCAGCATTTGGGGAGATGAGACCGCCAGCTAAACTGAAAATATCCCAACCCCAGAGCTACCTACAATCCTGGGGGAGCCTCTGCCTCCGTCACTATCCACCTCTAATCCCTCCATCCCCCCCTCTTTTCCTCTTCATCCATCCCTCCACTCCTCCCCGCTGCCTTTGGTTTTTTATTTCACCATGACTAATTTCATCCTCCTTCACGTCTCCTTCAGCTCCACCATCCGTACCTCCATCCATTCTCCTCTAATCCCCCTTCCTCCTTTTCATTCTGCTTCTTCTTTCCCTCCCTTGTAGACACTCTTTCTTCCAGTTTTCCCGATGCATTCACTTCTCTTCTGATTCATCAATCATTCTTCTTGTTCTTTCCATCCATCTCATAATCCCTCTAGTGGCCCTTCCATCCACCTTTCCTCCTCTTCTCTCTCTCTCAGCCTCTCTAATACTCATCCTTCTTTTACCTTGATTTCCATACTTTCTTATTTCCTCCTATCCATCATCTCTCTGTCTTCTCATTTATCATCTCCTCTCTTCAACCTTCATCTCCTCTTTCATAAATTCCTCCATCCGCCGTGTTTATGATTTATTCTAAAAATCCCTCGCTTATCCTCCTGCCTCCTTTCTTCTACACTCCATACCTTTCTTTTCTGTTAATCCATTCATCCTCTGTCACACCCTCCTGTCAGCCTGCGTTTGATTTAATTAACACTCCTCGTCGCGTCCTCTCCCTCCTTCTCCATTTTCCTCTGTTCGCTCTTCTTTTTCTTCTTCTTTTCTTACATCTCATGCATTTACCTGAACTCAACCTCAACATGGCTCACAGCGACGATTGCCAGTGTTTCAGTAAACGCCACAAACTAAACAACAAACAGCAGCCAACACCTGACAAAAGTATGGCCGCAATAATTTCTCTTTTCATCATTAAACCTCTCCACTCAGCTTGAAATTCTGTTGCACTTGAAAAAACTGTTGTAGCAAACAAGAAGGTTTAATTAAAACTCATTAGTTTATTCAGCACTACAGTTGGTTTCTGATGTGACATATTCTGATATTTTGGCAGGAAAAGTAAAAAAAAATCTTGGCAGTTGCTTTTTCTTTTGGCATGGATCTCACACAAACATCTTCTCTGCTCTGAAACTTCATAATTTCCTCTTCAATCTTTTTATCCTTAGAAAATCGCTAAAGCTGTTTGGTCAACCAGGCAAAGCAGGAAACTAGCAATCGAGGCTAATGGCACCTGCTTCAGTGCTAATGGCCTTGTCACATTAAAGGCTTTCAGAGGACATTAAAGCGAAATCTTGTAGCAAAATCAGTATTTTGCAATGGAATATAATAATATAAACAGAGTATTTGCATGTGAGCATGAAGAAAATCAGAGCCACTCTTTCACACTGGATTTGATGAACTGTGACATATCTGTGCCTCCTATAAAATATGACTGTAGGTTGTATGTACCAGCACCCATCTGACAGTTGTGTGATGTCTAGTGGCAACAGTATGACACGCTCACATACTGTATTTACAGGCATAAAGTTTTATAGGGAGGTTGTCCTTATTTTTAGGGGTTTTTTGCTCAACCTAACTATGTTTACTTTGTGCCTAAAGCTAAAAAAACTATGTCTGCACAGTTGTAACCCCAAATTATAGACTGTTCAGGACAAAAAAGTTGCATCATGGAGGCACTCTTTAATAATATGCTTCTGTGGGTTGCATGAGAGGGTTGAGACAAAAAACATATGATTGTTTAGGTTGGAGGACAAGTTGGCTTAATAGAGACATGTGGGATTATTACGCAGCACGGTTAAACAGGAGCATAAACTTAATCTACAGTTGAATCAACACCTCTCTGCAGCAAAAACTGAACAGTATCACCTCATGAAGGGAAAATTTATTACAGGACTGGTGTATTAGCCTACATTAGATCTGGCTAGGTGGATCTATTAAACCGTCAACTGAGTGTATGTAGAAGCAAAATGCAGCATTTATGCAACTTTGCAAAGAATTTCAAAATGAAAAGTAAATAGTCTATAATTAATCCTCCGTCCTGTCTTTAAATTAGTAGTATATGTACGTATACGATGAGCTATAATTTAATTTGTTGGGCTACAGTCTTTCTAATTGGCCTGGCCTCCATGTTTCAGTGTGTGTGTGTGTGTGTGTGTGCGCGTGTGGAGGTTTACAGATGTGGCTTTGCCTGAAAATGTAAGATTGAAAGAGTCGTGTATGTGTGTCAGTTAGTGTGTGTTTGTAAGTGTATTTGTGTAAGTTTTTCTTATCAGTGAGTGTGTGTGTGCCCTGATCTGCATCACTGGACCTGGCATTAGGGGACTGAGATGCACACAAGCACACACACGCGGAGGGAATTTTCCTAAACGGTGATAAATTCAGCTATTATCACAGCAACGTACCGTGTTAGAGTGTGTAGTTTTGCTTTTGTGTGTGTAAGTATGAGATAGAAGAGGTGGGGATGTTTGGGAGTGAAGTAACACCTTTACATTCTTAGCACGTTCAAGTGTGTGTGTGTGTGTGTGTGTAAGGAAGAAACAGAGACAGCCAAAATCAAACTGATACTCTTTGTAAAAGTATTTGCTGCTGTTTTCCCAGCATGCACAAACTCTCTCGCTCACACAAACACACACTCGTCTCTTGTGGTGCTTAGTCATGACAGAACGAGGCAGAGGGATCGCCATGGAAACAGCAATTGGAGTCAACCAGTCAGATAGCAGCTGTGGTTTCTTGTATCAGCGGGATAAGCCTCAAAAAGAACTTCCAATGTGTCCTTAAGCAAGGCATCAGCCTCCTAACTTGTCCAGTATAGAGCAATGAAGCACAGTACATAGCGAAGCAAGACTCAAACTTCCTGTTATTTTCAAAACATCCGGTCTTGTTTTGTGGAACATGGCAACATCTAAGGTCTAATCCGGGAGCTTCTCTCCATAAGGAGAGAATGACGGTTGGCTTACATACAGCAAACATTTGTCCTGTTTGTTGTCTTCCGCATACAATATGACTACGTCACTTCCGTTTTCTACAGTTTTTTTTCTTTTTACACAGATGTAAAAAACCTAAATAAATCAGATTAACGTCTATACATGCACGAAGACATCAGAGTACTGGGGAGAAATCCAGGTCCCTTTATCCAGTTTCTCATAATCAGATAGCCATTATCTGATGATCTGATGATCACATAATGATCTGGTAACTCCGGAAATCGGATAATTATCTGATTTTTACTGTTCAGGTAAATGGGCCGAGTGACAATAGGTACTTTGACTAATTCTCGAATAGAAGTGCAAGTACTTGTCCAGAAAAATACTACAGTACAAGTAGATGTACCCTTTAATTGTTCTACTGAAGTCAAACTACTAAAGTACAACTTCTACATGTTGCTTAAAGTACAAAAGTAAAAGTACTCCACTAAGAAAATAGTGTATTTTAAACAATGTAGAATTTGATGCTGTTGATAACATAAATGCAGTCTCGTCTAGTCCAGATTTGTTGGAGAAATTCTAAAAGGTGAAAATTACGACTAAAATGTGTTGTTAGCTACAGACTGTGCAACAAAAACAATCGGTAAATGTGGCAGAATGTTAATCCATAAATGATACATCAGCTTTTATTATTAATTACATAACTACATAATGATTTTATAAGAATGTAATCCTGCAAAAAGTAACTAATTATGTTAAATGTGGTGGAGTAAAAGTACTATATTTTCATCGGATTTGTAATGAAGTAAAAGTAACACAAAATGGAAATACTAATACTAATACTAAATCTAAATGGTTAGCTGTGAGCCTGAAATATGATGTTTGGTCATAAAATATAGGTATAATGTTTACAAACTACAATGTTAGTAAAACCAACTACTCCCATATCGACAGTCCTACCAGTAGTTGGCCTTGTTTTCTTTTATCCTACAATCTTTTCCCAACCAAACCTTAAAAAAGGGAGAAAAAAATACATAAAATAATAATTTTTCCAGTTTAAATTTGAAAACTTTTAGGTTATTAACAAGGTTGGTGTTAATGTCCATAAATTAACATGCAATTCACATGTGGAAGAACTAGGTTGGATATGTCAGACAGTTGTTTATGTAGGTCCTTTAATGTCTGCAGCACCATGCTGTGTGTTGTTGTTGTCATGTTTTATGAGTCTGTGGTGTCCAGTGTCATTTTCTTTGCTGTGGTCTGCTGGGGCAGCAGCTTGAAGGTGACAGA
>JAUMHL010000011.1:12604765-12615503 GCA_032362345.1 Sandelia bainsii
TGGACAGAGGAGCACGTTCAGCCAGAGACTGATCAATGTCAAGTGCTCCACAGAGCCACAGGAGATCATTTCTGCCTTTTCACACACCCACACTCACCCATACACATGTATGTTGTGTTAAGAAGCCAGGAAGGCAGATGTTAGACGTCTTCTCTTGATGTCCGCTAAGTTCTTCCCAGATATGCACACACACACACACAGATGACAAAAGCAGGTTATACTGTTACATCTGCACAGAATATGAAGGTACCTGCATTATCATGATAACGTGTTATAGCAAGAGAGATCATATTTCTCCTACATCAATCTCCATCATATATTAAAGACCTCATAGTACCATATTTTCCCAGCAGAACACTTGGCTCTCAGAGTGCTGGTCTACTTGTGGTTCCTAGAGTTTAGATTTAAAACTTTTCTTTTTGATACAGCTGGCTCAGGTGACTGAACAATCTCTTAGTTATGCTGCTATAGACTTAGTCTGCTGGGGGGGACCTCCTTTGACACACTGAGCTCGTCTCCTCTTCTCTCCTGTCTGCCTCTCTGTCCACTTATATGCCACCATTGCATGTGATTAACTTTGTGTTTTCTTTCTCCCATAATTTGCTTCATCCTTTCCGTCTTCCTCTCTTTGTACGTTCCTGCAGGTATCCCTAGTAGATGCGGTTAATGGCCCTACCAACCTGCCCAGTGTCTCATCTGCTGCTTGTTGTTGTTGCTCTTTTGCTGGCTACTGTTCTTTTCTCTCCACTCACCCCAACCGGTCGAGGCAGATGGCCGCCCACCCCGAGTCTGGTTCTGCTGGAGGTTTCTTCCATTAAAAGGAGTTTTTTTCTCTCCACTGTCGCCTAGTGCTGCTCAAGTGGGATTGTTGGGTTTTTTGCATAATTCTACATATTGTTATATTATGTAAGATCTTAAACCTTACACTGTGCCCTGAGATAACTTTAGTTATGATTTGGTGCTATATAAATAAACTGAATTGAATAATGCTAACAATCCTTTTATTATGCATCATTCAGCTACACTTACAGTTACACAACAATACGTCCAGACTTACCTAATCTGTGTGTGATGATGTATATTTACCGTACAGCAGCACATTTTACTTAAGAACCGGATCAAGTCAAATGAAAGAGGAAGAGAGACAGTGAAGGGGAGGGCTTGTGAGAGACAGGAATACTGACAAACAAGTTTTGGGATAACAGAAGAAAGGAGGACAGAGGAGAAAGTCAGACATTGTAGAAAAATAGTAAATAACTGAGGAAAATATATGACTAATAATTCTCTCTTATTTCTCTCTCTTTCAACCTGCCTCTTTTCCTTCCCTCTCATTTCTGTCTCACTGTTTCATTCATCTTCCCTTCTCTATTTCTAGTCATTTAGCAACAGCCGATCCACAGTGCATACCGATGAAAAAACAAGCAATATCCTAAGATCCTAAGATATTTTTCACCACCCCTTCAGTGCTTGTTTTTGATTATGCATGTCTGTGGCTTGGTGAAGAGCAGGAACGTGCACAGAGTTTCTCAGGGTTTATTGAGGAAATAATAGATTTGTATGGTTGAACGGATGTGGTTGGTTCTGCATGGCTGGTACAACGATTTTTCACGGTTCTCTAACAATCGTTGACAGTCATAAAAAATTAGCATACTTTGCATTTGTATGTGTAGCATTTGTTCTTGGAAAACGGCAAATAAACATTCTACCATAATCTCTAGGGAGCTTATGAAAACATTAAAAAAAATGGCATGGCAAGTGTTTGTTGTGAGAAATGAAAAAAATGCTGGAAAATGAGAAATTTAGGTACCAAGAGATTTAAGGCACCACTAATAAGAAGTGACTGGGACTCCAGAGAATGTATTCATGTTGAGAGGGCACCATTAATTATAATGGCAGGTACTTTAACACCGAGCCCTCCATCCTCCATGTGCCCAGTGAAGACTGTTGCTTCATGTAAAAGTCATACTAGACATTATACGACTGATAGTGACTCAGCATTAGTCACACTAAAAAACAATCAAAAACATCAATTTTCTTTTAGTCTTCTAACATTTAGTTTCTCAGCTTCTCTGGTGTCTTCTGAGACAACTGGTGAAGCAACAGAGCATTATACTAAATTCTATCACACTTGTAGGTGAAGCATCTCTCTCTGCACCCCCTTTAACAGACTATAAGAGGGAACCATCCCTTTCCACTGAACTTCTCCAGCTTCACTTTCATCTATAAAACCCTGATTACATAGTTAAACTGGTGCCGTAAGTGATGTCTGTCTTCCACATTCTTCCCAATCAACTGCTGTAGCTACAGACTACATAATCAACATGTCAACATGGGTCCAACATGTAGAAAGTCATACGGTATGATTTAGTAAGGTCAAAGTAAGAATGTATGATTCTATGATAATCTAATCTGACACAGAGATCATCTCATATATTTTGGCTTGACACAGCTGTATTGAGATCTGGTGAATGATTCACACTGCGCCCCATACAGAAGCATCTGTATTTGTTATGTTGTCATTTACTACATAGGTCACATCTGTACATGGACAGAAACACATCACTATGACCACTTAGATCATTTCGACAGGGCAGCAACCAGCCGTTGTAAACACAGAGCACTTCTCTGACAAGCACATTTTGCTGTACATTTGAAAGAAGTACCTCGTGGATGTTTTGCATTTTTAGTTATTGTGTTTGAATAGAGGCAGCTGATCAAGCAGGCACGTAGAGAGCTGAAATCATGTTTACACAAAGATAAATAATATCAATAATTACTGCAGCTCTGTACATCATCGGCATGGACGTGTCATGAGAGTATGAACACTCTGTTCCTTACATGAGAAGCAGCATTGTGGATTTTCTAGACTGTGCCAATAGTTGTCTTTCTCTGTCCTACAGAAAATAAAGTAATGCGGTCTTCTCTCTGTCCATTAAGTACCTATTAGCCCTTTGGAACTCATTACAGACTCGGCTGGCAAGCAAATGACAAAAACATCAAATTCTAATCGTAAAATGCTGCAGAGCAAGGAGGGCTTACTGATAGAAACAGCTACTGAGGAAAAAGAGTAACAGAAGATGGATGTACTGAGTCAGCTGTCCTTTTACAGTCTATATGAGGTTGCGTCAGCCCAGAGTTGTCAAAATGTCATGATGAAAATTGCCCTGCTATGCCCGAAGAAGAATATGAAGAAATGCCAAAGCTTTTTTCTTCTTAAAACGATATCAATGTGGACAAAGCTTGAAAAAGCTTCACGTGATAATGACAAAGACAGAAAAGGGATTAAAAAACACAAGAAGAAATGAGAAACAAGCAGAGACAAAAGGAGACGGATTGATTCAGATTCACTTCCTCCTTATGAAAAACAGTCCTTAATAAGGGCCATTCTAGGCTAAAACTTATCAAATAAACTAAACTAAAGTATATCAGCACGTCTTTACTTCAGAGTATGAAAAAAGCTCTACATATTCACAGGTGAGGAGGAAACAGCCAGATAAATGTCTGACTGTGTAACTGCTCACTCGCTGAACTAATTTACTTTAACTTCTCAGAAATGATCACTTATGCAGACACTTGAGTGTTAGTGCAGTGAGTGTAATCAAAGCTTTGATGATCAATGCAAGTAAAGCAGAGGAAACATGAGGAGGATAGAGAGAGAGAGGGAGTGAAGAAGCAATGGCAGGGAAAAGAAGAAAGAACAACAGAGAGAGAGAGACAAAAGGAAAAAGACACTTTGTTTAGTCTTCACTTGCTTTGACACGTTTTAGCCTTGTTGTGTCATTAGAGCTCCTCTGTTCAAAAAGATTGGAGTAACTTAGAAATGTCTTATTTCTCCATGAAATAAGTTTCAAAAAGACATACGGTAAAATGAAAAGACATTGTAGTCATTGATGAAGTTAGAAGTAATGACACAAATTTAAGTAATTGTGCTGTTCAAACTTTGCTTTTGCTATTTGCAGCAATTGCATTCTTGTCGACCTTTCTAATTGTTCATTTGCCGAGGTAATCTGATGAGATTTCCCTTCATGTTTCCTGAAGCACCTCCAACAAATTGGATTGGCACTTCTTACATACCATACAGTGAACACAACAGCTCAGTAGGGTTGGTTGCGATATGGTGTCTGTGCTGGTCACTCCATTATAGACAGAATACCAGCTGACTGCTTATTGAACTGTGCTTTAAGTCACTGTCCTGTTAGTTTCAATCATGCACTGCCACAGTGATAGCCTTGCTTTTTCTTTTACCCTTTAACCTCTTACTTTTCCACCATTAAACCAGCCCCACACCATCACATTACCTCCACCATGCTTGAGAGATGGCAGCAAGTGCTTGACATCTGAGTCTGAATCTCACCAGTGTTTGTTATGTCTTTCTTTAACAATTTTTCCTGTGTGTTTGCTGTGGTCTGTGGCCCATATTCATCTTTTCTTTTTTATTGACCTGTGTGAGATATGGCTTTTTCTAAGAAACTCTGCCTGGAAGGCCAGCATCTTGCAGTTGCTTCTTCACTGTTGATGTTGAGACTGTTCTTTTGTGGGCAATATTTAAAGAAGCTGACAGTGGAGGACCTGTGAGACATCTCCCAGGTCTCCCTTCTCAAACTAGGCACTCTAATGTGTGTGTCCTTTTCCTGAGTTATACTCCTGTTTCTATTCTGGTTAGAGCCACTTAACACTGAACTTGATTTTCAGTTCTGCTGGCAGTTTCTCACATCAATGATCAAGCAGCCTTTTAAATTGATAATGGTGCATTAGCAATCACAACATGTCATGGGAACACAGGAATGTTTGCTGATAATGGGCCTCTGTATACCTATGTAGATAGGTGATTAAAAACAGCTATTTCCAGCTAATATAGTCATTTCCAACATTAACAATTGATGTTGTTTTAATGGACAATAAAAATCTGCCTTTCTTCCAAAAACAAGGACATTTCTAAGTGACTCCAAAGTTTCATAAACTAAAATCAGAATCCAGCTAAACTAAACACGATAGTTGCAGGTGGACGATAGCGAGGGATACATGAAGGAAAGGAAAAACGAGACACAACTGAAGATCTAACAACCAAACTAGACTGCCTACATGTAATCTATAGTCTAAGTTACATTCCAAATGCTATGATACTATTATCCCAATATACTGCCTACATTTTTATACGAATACCAAAACTATACATCCAGTACTATATTCTGAGGACCATCATCAAATGTTAAATGCTCTTTTGAATAGGTTAAAATAGTCAAAATATTAATTTTTAACATATTCACTCTGATAAAAGTACTAGTTAGAAAAGGAGTCTCAGCTTTCAGTATACAGAGAGATTTTGGTCTGTATTCTGTAAATGCTGTCCCCATGTGACAAGCACCTGTTATTTCATACAGTAATTAGCTTACAGACAGCAAGGCTATCCAAACTACACAGTTATTTTGTTAGGGTTTGACCACTCTCATCTATCTACAGCAGTTGAAATCAAAGTGCACAGCCAATGCATCTGCTGTTAATTTTGTGGCACTAACTTTTCCCAGACAAAACAAACCAAACCACTACCTTAAAACTCAACTCACTGCTAACGTACAGTGTGTGAAAAGACAAATCAACAGAGAAGGAAAATAAGATGAGATGAGAAGACATAATGGAAGGAAACGAGAGCGCGCGTAAACGATGGAGGGAGGAAGAGAGAGGATGTGAGACGTGACAGCATTTCCTGTCCCGGAGGTCATCAGTCGTTGCTGTGGCTCCCTAACGACCGTGGCTGTCATGGTTACCAGCATGGCTGTCCTGACAACAAGCACGGCATGTCATACAGCGTGGCGCCGTCTGGGGACAATCTGTCTGGGTATGACACATCACACACACACTCATGCGCTGTCATTGTATGCTGAGATATTTCTTAGTAGGAGTGTGCAAAGAGTGGCATAAACACACACACACACACACTTATACAGGTGTGAGGATCCACACTAACTTATTGTATTTCCAAGCCCCTTCCAACCTTAATCCTGCCTAATCCCGACTCTTACCTCAAACCTAAATCTAACCTCAACCCTCTTTAAACTTGTGAGGAAAAACTGTCTCAAAAATGGTCCCCACAACCACTGAAAGACAATGCCAATATGCACTCATAGATATACCACGAAAGCAGCCCTAAAAATGGTACACAAAATACACAGTAACACATACATTTGGGATCATTACTGATTTTGACAAGAAAACAAGCAAACACAAAAATTTACAACAAATACACACGCGTATCAGTGTTGGAACACATTAGCACAGACACATATTAAGAAACACTACTTAACATCTCCGTGCTGTACAGCTGGTGGTGGCTCTGGGGGAGAAATCTCAAGAGTCTCACACATACATGTACAATATTGTATGTATACATATAATGTGCACTGGAAAGGCAACAAAAGGAAAAAACACAGATACATTAAAAAAATATGCCCAGACTCGTACACATCCAGCACTGGCAAATATCACTTCACTTGTGTATTTCTCTTTAACCCCTCTCTCTCTCTCTCTCTCTCTCTCAGACAGACACACACAGTTGCAACCATGCATTCCTTGGCTCTAGTGCTTGAGTGTGTTTGTGTAGATGTACATCCACAAAAGCGTTAATATTCACATAAGCAGTAAGAATCACAAATTCCCTCTCTTACCCTGGTCTAATCAGAGCTAATGTGGTGCTGTAGCATTCTCAGAGAGCTGTCCATCAGTCAGACAGGCCCACTAAAGACCTCCACCTCCCCGAGGGGTTGAGACAAACATACACACATAAATACAGCACATGTACACACACAAACACATAACTCTGCATATACACAGGAATCTCACAGCCACACACCCACAACCTTTCCTCATAACACATATGCACAGAAGTAAACATAATGGGATTGTATGAAGCCCCGCACACATATGCACACACACGCGCTGCATGTGTCAATGAGTAGTTAGGGAGATGGATGAGTGTGTGTGTGTGTGTTTAGGGGTTATTGTTATTGATCCAATCATGTTCCCTCCTGCAGAGCCACAAGATTTACATTTGAGACGTGTTGTCCTCGATGTCAGACACAAGGATCAAACGTGACATTTAACCAGCACTAACTAATGACTGATGTTGAGACAGAGATAAATGTTTGTATAATCAGTGTCAAATATATCGGCTTACCAGAAATGAATTAGATAAGTGTACTGTGCATGTTTAAACCTGTGATTCATCAGTAATTTGTTTATGCAGTTTTATTTTATTTACATTTATGTATTGACACATTTAAATGCTTTCAGCATTTTTTTTCTGTTCGCTTTTTTACTTTATTATTTGCATTTGGCACATTTATAGTAAAAAGATAATCAAACTACATAATATTTGCACTACAAAAAGGTATTTTTAAAGTTGGATTTTAGCCTGGAAAAAAAATAAAATGTGTAATATAAATGTGTTTCGTTTAAATCAGATTTTCGTCCTTTTATTCACGATCAAGTTACACTGATAAAACTTTACCTATATAGTAAATATGATCTAATAAAGAAATACAATACCATTTTAATCCTATATGTTTCCTTATTGTATTTCTTGGTTTTTATTAAAACTTGAGTTATTGTACATATTTGACCAAAAAGTAATAGCCACCATGTAACTTCTTTTTACTATGTCATTTAATAATCTGATGACATAGCGACACGCTGAACATGTTTTCTGAAAGAGAATAAAAAGAAATTGCTTGACCTTTGCTTCTCCTTTAAATGTTCCCCTGAGGTCTTAATAAATATGATCTGTCACAGGTAGAAAATTCATCTCCTCTTCTGACTCATGCACACCCTCCAGCTGTAAGGTTAATGTGCATGTAGTTGTTCACAAGGAGACGGTAGAGCTAAAATCTAATTTCACCAGTGGTGTCAGAAGCTTAAGAGTAGAAAAAATGCTTCTCACAATAATGTAAAAATTGAAAGAATAGATGGATGGAAATGTAAACCAAACCATTCAAGCAAGGCTCAGCTGAGGCACTCCTGTGAGGAAAAACTAAGTCCAAGAGCCCCAAATTCCTCACAAATGTTGCAGGTCTAATTCACAGCTACTGCAAACACTTGTTGGAGGTTTTTGCTGCCAAAGGAGGTTCTACTCGTTATTAAATTCAAGGGTTCACTTTCCACTAACACTTCGAACAGAGACCTTGAGCTCCAAGTGCTGCCTAAAGACAAATCACCTATGCTCTGTACAGTCCCTGAACACCTCCAATCTGATCATCAGGCTGCTCACACTACACCTTCTTACTTTCTTAGTGTAAACTCCACAGACTAAGGTAAGTGATAGGTACATTCATGACAAGAAGAGAGGACATATCTCTGGGATATTGTATATGATTTGTGGGTGTCTATTAGCCACTATTAATTTGCTGAACTTTGTCATCTTGAAGACGTACCTTCAGGGAGGGGACAATGGGATGACCGGATATGTCGTATGACTTCACTCCAAGGATAATGCTAACGAGTTTGATCAAATATTATAAAGCAATATTGTTCAAATCTATGCTTTTAAATCAGTAAAAACATGAAAGATTATAGTTTTGTCCGTGATTAACTTTAGCACATTGTGCCGGTCTATACTTGAGATTTAGATAAAATTCAGATCACATTTTATGACTAATTAGTACAGAAAACCAAGAAAGAGTTCACATACTTTTTTCTTGCCAATGTATCCTATAACGTACAGCATCAAATTTAGTGTTTAGTTTCAAAATCAGTGGTATTTGATACAATGCTAGATCAGAGGTACTGTATTACGACATTGACTTGTACTATAGTGATTATACTGGCAAACCTAGAGCATTGGGACAACCCTGTTCTGTTGGACAACACTTCTTGACACTGTATGTTATCAGTGTCTGTATTTCTTTTTCTATGAAGCACAATTCTTTGAAAGACGCTATAAAAATAAACTGAAATGAGACAAATAGCAGATCATCACAGTTGAGAACCTGGAAACATGTAATCAAATCAAATCAAATAGCCTTTTATTGTCAGTTCACTATATGTTCAGAACATACAGGTGAATCGAAATGCTGTTCCTCTCTCATCTTCATAGTAAAGGTATAAAATATATTTTTTTTTAAAGTATAAACATATAAGATATAAGATAAATGACAGCTAACTAAATAACAGAACTTAAAAAGTAAGTAATGTTGGATACTTTCTAATTGTCTGTTCATTGACTAGTTAATCATTTAACAACAAAAAATTCAATTGACGTGAGCCGTGACGAGTTAATAGCGAAAGCTAAACTAGTCGTTATTGCTGCTTTTCAGATGGAGGGTGGGAATTTACAAACGTGTTTCCTGGAAATGGCTGTTCTGCTTTGCTGCATTAAGCTGATTCACTCCACTTAATTTTTTTTTCTGTGTATATGCATATATGTGTGTGTGTGCATGCTTGCATGCGTGTGTTTCTCTGATCAATGTATAGATTGGTCCTCAGCAGTTAACTGAACCTCTACATCAGTTTGGAGCTTTTTTTCAGTGACTCCAGCTGAGCAGCAATATAACAACACAGACATGTTTATGGGCTATGAAGAGTAGCACTGCACAGGGTGAAATATCAATACAGTGCAAGCAGGGAGGGAAATGGCCAGCACCCTCCAGTCAGAAGCTGTTGCAACATTACATTACACTGCAGGTGGTGAATCTGTGAGAGCTGCTTTGTAGCATAAAGAAAATCAGCTTAAATCGCAAATGTAAAAATGGTGCAAGACCAAAACATGAAATGAGAGATGTTTTTGCTTTCAGGTCTAACAGAAAGTAAGGTCTTTAGCGAGTCAAATCTTGCACAAGTTCTCAACAGTCAAGAGTCAATCCTCACATCTGCAGTGATTTAAGTTTAACCCTGCCTCAAGTGTACAGCTCTGCTCAGAGCACCGGGAGCTGCTGTAATTGTAAGTGAATGGAAAATAGACTACAAGCATAATATCATGGCTCAGGGTGGGGTTACTCTCGAGTTCAGCATAAGCTGCTAGCCAACTGTTGTGGACACCTGCTCTGAATACAACAGAAGCTTAAATGTAGCATCATCATGGACAACTCAAAATATGGCAGCAATAACACCAAGGTGTAGACAAGGAGTTGGAGAATAATGTTTAGTATACAAAGGAAAATCAGTGACCACATTGCACATGAACACATTATAATATACTACATGAATAATAATACAGCTAAGATGCGTCCACCCAGTCATGTTGTGTAATGTTTAAAGTATGTTTCAGTCTATCAAAACATGCCCTAGGCCTCTTTCCACCTGCCTGTTACCTGTTCTTGCTGCTGAATTTCACTGACTTGAACATGAACACACTAACTGAAAGTGTTGTGTTTGTTTAACAATGGGTGGTTTATTCTAATTAACTGATACAAATGAAGGGTTTGATGTTAAATGTTACATTTAAATATTGAACAACACTTTTAGGGAAGGTTCCTCACTAATGTACCTGAGGTTGGTCTAACCCTAACCGTGGACAATTAAACTACAAATACAAATACTTTCCTGTAGGGAAACTAACCAAAATATTAATGATGAGAATATGCTGATAAATACTTGTTGATACTGAACATAGCTCAGTGGGTAGAGCAGTTGTCTCCCAACCCCAGGGTTAGTGGTTCAATTCTCAGTCCCAACAAGCTACATGTCGAGGTGTCCTTGGAAAAGACACCGAAACCCTGTAGTAGCGCTGACACAGGTCTAGCAGCTGTCC
>JAUMHL010000011.1:12624008-12635285 GCA_032362345.1 Sandelia bainsii
ACAGGATAGGACATAATGAGATGACATAATGAGGAGGGGGACAAAAACCGACACATTTTGTCTAAGATGATAGACTGTATTAAATTCTGTGGTGCGTTTGAGCTCACAATCCTGGCATTTTCTGGGAGCTGGTGGACTTTGTTGGATCCCTGGATGCAGCAGTACATGGACATCTGCAGACTGTTACTGTGTTTAAGGCGACATCTGAGACAGTGCAGAATGACCTGCTGTTCTCAGTTGAAGGAGAGACGGGCACAATTTACTTATAAATAGTAAATGACTGAAAACACAGACTGTATATTTTTACTCTAACTATAGAGAAAGGTGCTTTAGCTTATACTAGTGGTGGCATGTGGTTAGAGCGCATCTGAAAACTGACTTGCAAAAGTGCGCCTCCCTCAAAAATAAGTTCACCAGCCGCCACTGCTAATATACCAACAAAACTATGTAATCATGTCAACAGTACAAAATACACTTAATGGTGTAGCTGAAGTTTAGATGCCTTGCTCAAGGACATTTTAACAAAAATTACCAAGTGAGGAAAATAACAATAATTAACAGCCAACACTGAAAGGAATATCAATAACAACTATATAATTTGAAAGTCTACAGGTTTTACTTAGTATTTTTTATGTAATAATAGTAACTACAGATGTCTCAACCCGATAAGTATCAGGGCCAAATGCAGCTCTCCACTGACAATGAATGACAGCTGTTGCCCAGGCCTTTGAATCCATACGTGTGAATGCCCCATAGAGATTCCTCTTATGCATTGCCCAGCAGCACTCAGGAGGTTCACTCAAGGACAGGCAGACAGGGATTGAACCTATGACCTTCTGCTTTTGTAAAGATCTCATTAACCAACAGGCCTCATCTCAGGATACATGAGGCACTCTGAGGCAATGCAGATGAAAACCCAAAAGAGCACTGGCACTGTATCCTTGTGCAGCTCTGTTGGTGTAGCTGGTGCTTTAAGGCTTTATGTATACACACATAGTGGAAGGGGACAGTACTCCATCTCCTGTGCATTTTTTTCTCTTCACATTTGTATTTCTGATCTGTTCTTATTCTCTCTTACCACAAATCACCTGTAGCTGTAACGTTTCATTTTAATTTTCGACCTTGCCTATATTTTGATATGGGTCGCCTTTTTTCTCTCCCTCTCTTGTCCCTTCTCTCTTTTACATATTTACTTTCATTATCTGCATCCTTCTCTCACCCACCCTATTAGATTGTTGCAAATACATCATTTCTCTGCAATTTGGCCTTCCATTAATTTCCCCTGAAAACAGAGTGCACAAAGACTAGAGATGATCAAACCTATTTCTTTTCTCAACAATGGTAGTTCTGATTCCTCACCTCATGTTATCTGCCTCTCAGCAAAATACGATAATACTACGCTATTTTCAGATTGGTGCATTCCTAAAGAAATACAGTTTATGTGACCTATTGTTAATGGTGTGGACATTTACAGTCTCTCTTGCACTTGGTTGTACAAGAAGAGTCTTTGAGCGAGAAATTCAAAACCTGCTTACTTTATTACCTCTGCACAGATGGTCAACCATGCTGTGAAGTGGGTGTAAATGTCGGACTGATAGTCTTGAAAGCAGCCCATCCTTAATCCACTGTCTGAAAGGGCTGGTGTCGGGGGATCCAAAGCTATGTTTCCGCTCAGTCAGCAGTTATTAGCAGATTATCATCAGGCTGTGGGCTAAATAAAGTTTGTTGTGTTTCTGGAATTTTGACAGCAGGGACATGATGGAAAAAATGAGGGAAGAGTGAGATGGGAAACAACATGCAACTGAGGTCCCTGGCCAGAATCAAACTGGATCCCATATTTATGTTTATTTTATCAGACATCTTCATAATCATAAAATATTGATTCGATCAATGTTTCAGCTCAACACTGAAGTAGAAAGGACAGACAATTTTCAAAGGGGTGGCCAAGCTGAGGCCATGATTTGATTAAATTAATATCTTGTTAGTTTTTTTCTACCTGCTATGACACTGTACAGAGGTTATAATGATGTTTATGGTAAAAAAAAAAAAAAAAAATGTATCTAAAATAATCCGAATAGTCTGTAGAACTACCTGCATGAAAAAAACACTGCAGAACAGAATAGGAAGGCCTATGGCTGGCTACAGAGCAGTGTTGTTCTCAAACAAACATAACATGGCCATTTTTATACAGAACAACAAATAAAAAAAACTATTTTGCATTTTTTGTTTGCACTAATTTGCACTAAAGAACACATATTCTTTTAATTAAGACTTAATAAGAGGTGTTTTACAATTAAGAAGTGTTTTATGTTCCTCATGTTCTTAGCCACAATTTACAAACCAAAAACTGTGACCCAAATCTGTTATATCAACCAAACTGTGACTTAAAGTGCCAACCTGATAAAAAACTACTGCTACTAGTAGCACTGTGCTTCAAAATTTAAGGACCTGGTATTTTAAAAATCAGTAGATTACTAAAACCACTTTGCCATGTAAATTTAAAAAACTACCTTGTCACAATATGCTGCTTCTCCAAAGAGAAATGACCACTGATTCTCACACACACAAACAGCCTATGCTGGACTGCTAAATGGTGATGTTAATGTGCATATGAATAAATAATTTGAACTTTCAGTAGCAGCGCTCCAAATTTAGGAGTTGCATATAGTACTTCCTGACCTCTCTCGCGTTCTCAGTCTCACTGTCTTTGGCTTTGCTATAATCGATGTTACATTAAAAAGACGAGTATTATTCTTCTGTGTAGCTGGCACTTGACAACCACACTGGTACTGCAATTACACACACACTGACAGAAACATCAGTCACTCCTGACAGCATGTGCACACAGTAGACACACTGAAAGATACTGAAAGACACACACTAACAGCAGCAGCACACACATAAAAAGTCAGGAATGCTGCCACTAGCATACACACATGAATTAAAAAAATTCAGCCCATTATCTCGGAAAGTAATTGCTTTGTTTTTGTAATGGTCCTGTGTTCAGTGCTCGTCAAATTATAGATGACATCAAGGCTAAAATAAATTGCTTCATTTCAACAAGAGACTCATTGTCCTGTTGTTGGTTTGTCTTTCTCTTTGTAATGGATTGGGGTTGTGTATTAGTTTTAAACGTCAAGCTAGAGTCAATCGAGGTCTTCGCACATAAGAGGATGACGTGAGGGAATATAGTGACTGTTGCTCTGTTTCACACAGCTATGATTATGACGGGGTCCTCTGCACCTCGTGCTGATACTTCAAGAGGCTGACATTTTCTTTACTCAAAGGTAAAAGTGTTGCAGGTTAGCCGATGTGTGATGCATTTACCAAAATCACCCACTTTGTGGATGTAATTAGTACAACTCACCCTAGTGACCCCGTGAGGTTGAGACACCACTTACTGTTCAGACCCTGCTAAAGTTCACATTCAAGTTCAGGTTTTATGTAATTTTCACACAAATGCATGTCATCTATACAGGGACTAAAAATGTTGTTCCTCATGGAGCACAGTGAAACACAGAGCTAGTAGTGTAGTACATTTAGTAGATGTAGTACATGCTAGTACTTGTACCAAATGTTTACCACTGCCAGGAAGAGCTCAAACAAACAATCGATAAATCCATCAACACATAAATAATTGTTTTGAGTCATTGTGCAAATCAATCGGCACCACCCTCTCAAATGTGAACATGTGCTTTTCTTAATCTACTTTAAACTCAGGCGTCTTTAAATGTCTTGGTATGGTAGACCTAAAGACATTTTGTAGAACAAACACATCAATTAATCAACAGATGAATTAGTTTGTGTAAGATATATAAGATAATTCAGAATAAATCTGCAAATACTGTATATATAAGGTGCTGACTACGAAATCACAACATGCTCAACTCCAAGCCAAGGACCTCTGTTGGATGGCATCCCACCATCTCTCCCTCTCCCTTTTCTGTTAACCCTCTAGTGAATGATATCAAAATGAGGAGTAAGAAATGATATCAAAGAGGAAGCAGATGTGAATGAAGGGCATTGGCAAATTTTCTCTCCAGTGTCCTTGAGCAGTAATTGAATTTAAAACCCACCTGCTCATTGTCCATCACTCTGGAGAAACAGGCTCTACATGCCAGGAACATAGTATATAATGCACAGTGAGTGTCCACATGGGAACCTTGCTTTTACATCCCTGGCTTCATTTTCTCATTATTTTGAAAGGCCTTTCATGCTTTGTCTTCCCTAGAGTTATTTTTGAAACTTTGAAATAATGCTATTTTAAAACTGCATCTCTGCAGAATATCTGTAATCGCCAAAGACGCAGTGACCTGCTGAAATGAACATACGCACCAACTCTACTCTCTCCTTACCATCTTCTTTCTTTTTTTCAGTGACCTTGCTGCTTCGGGCCTTTTACAGCTCTTTCATTACATGGAGTCTAGTCTAATGAGATCAATGCTTTGAATATCACAGGCCGCTACTTTACTTCGTTATATAACTAAGGTGGGGAAAGAAAGGGAGATTTATTCAGAAATTCATAAAGCCCTCACATGTGTGGTGACAATATTGTGAATAAGTGAGCACTAGCTGCTCGGCACCAAACTCAAACAGCCACAGTTAGACACTAGCTTGTTGAGGTAGTGAGGCATTTATCAGCTAAAGAGCCTGATATTTACCAAAGGAGTTGGCAGAGACCAAATACTAAGCAGAAAAGTGAATATTGGACTTAGAATTGGAATTAGAAATATCCTAAGACATCCACAGACATCCTAAGACACCCTAGGGATTTGTAACAGGGCCCACCTAGGTATATTTTCGAGGACTGGTATCAGCTAAAATAAAGCTGATCAAATTCCCATTCTTCTTTACTTTTCTGTTCTCTTTCCTCTCCTCTGGAGTACCCTGAAGCCGTATCTCCAGATACCCTGAAGCCGTATCTCCAGATACTCAAACAACTTTGACCAGGACTGAGGTGTAAGAAACTTGGACATCCCAAATAATAATATGACTCCAAATAAAATGTTATTGTTCCATGTGCTGAAGTTTGATGCTGATGCTGGCCCCACTTGTGAATGTTTAATCAATTAAGAAAATTATTGCAGATTAACTTTATTAATTTCAGTCTTTTCAAGTTTTTCATTTTGACTTTGACTCTCTCTAAAACACACACACATTCCGACACACTCTCACACACAGAAATACCTTCCTCCAAAGCCTAGATGACTAAGCTGCTAGGGTAAAGGCTGCACATCAGATGTCTAGACAGCATTCTCCAGACAATTTGACACCCCTTCATGATGGTATTACAGGTGTGTGTGTGTGTGTGTGTGTGTGTGTGTGTGTATGTGTGTGTGAGAGACTGTGGGAAAGGGGTTGAGAGAAAATGCTGATTGATGAGTGGGAACACATGAGTGTGTGTATGTGTGTTAAAAACGGTGACAGTGATGGATCTGATAGAAGAGTCCTCCTTGAACTTTCAACAGCTCTGTGCCAGTCTGTCAGTTTTCAGGTTATGTTGGTTTGTGATGTAACAAAAACAAATCAATACACATTCATGTGTTCAATTAATTCTTCTAAAATTAGATATGTTATGTAGCAAGGCAACTCGATAGAGCAAGGCACCCTTTAGCCAGGGGTGCAGGTGAAATTCCCACTGTTGCCACCCACACTGGCAGTTTTTATAAACAAGAAATGTCAATTATAATTATTATTATTATACTTATTATTAACATCTTGCTGGTCAAAAAGCAAGCAATGGAACCTACAGAAACCCCCACCTGTTATCTGTCAATATACAGGATGCCACAACTGATGCCATTTGACAGTTTTAATTTGACATTACTGCGACATGTTAGAAATTTCTGTGTAACAGCGCTGACCTACAGTCTGCTGCCTACATCTGTTCTGATCTGTCAGAGCACAAAAACAGCCAGCTGAAATAAAATTAACCTTCTCTTGCAGATAAATGTCTTAAAGCGGTGGGAACAATGATTCAACAACCTGACCATACCTCGACCACAGTTACTGCACCTAACCAAAGAACGAACCCAAAAATAACCCAACCTCACCTCTAAAACAGAACAGAAACAAATGGAAACACACAGTAAAACCTAACATTCACATTTATATAATTGTATTTTCTTCTTCGGGATATTGTTTCACTATACTACACTACAACATGAGAAGTGAAAACTGTTTATCATAATGTCCTAGAACCCAATGTGATGTCAACAAATGTCTTGTTGAGCAGAACACCAAAGCCTCTTGATATTACATTTAGTATGACATAAACAATAGTGATGTCGATCTGCCTGAGATTGGAAGGGGCCGGTTTTAAGGTAGATGAACTGGTGACCGGCCGATCAGTCTGAAATATCTGATTCTGTGCTGGTCACGTTTACACGCATGATGGTTCACGCTGCGCAGCACATAAGCGGAGTGAAGTGGTGAAAATTTCAGCTCATCGCTCACGGAGCTGTTCGTTCGCTTCGCTCTTCCACTCAAAGCCATGTTTTAGGCTCATGGTTGGAGTAGTACCGGTGTGGCATTGCTTAATTAGTGAAGGCCATTAACTCCATTTACAGGACTAAAAACCATAAACAACATCCATTTAGCCACCCATAAAAACATAATTCTTCCTAACAACCTAGGTTATTGTGTTGGATTTTGGGGAAACATTAGCTTGTGAATTGCCTGTACAAGAAATACTGTTGACACTTGAAGTCATCCCATAGAGTGGATCTTTCTAGTTCTTTTGAATGCATAAAGTCTCTTGGTTGCTTTGGTTTGATTTGTGTGTTTATCGACAGGCAGGTGAGACAAAGAAGAGCAGGATTTGAGCACCTAATGAAAACACCTAATGCATTTCAAATTAGCGTTTTATTTTCAGGAGCAGAACAAGTGAAAGAAAGGAGCAGATGGCTGACAGAATTATTCTGATTTCTCTACTAATTACTAATTTACAGCACATTTCATTTTAAAAAGTGAATGTTCTCTTCTTTTTCATTGTGGAAGTTTGAGCTCAGCTTGTCATGGATCTACTGTGTTTCAGTAACAGGCCACACTCCAGTAAACCCTGCTCACTGGAGATGAGGAAGGCGTTCTGATGTCCCTCAAGGTTCCTGATAAATTGTTTAATTAGTTAAGGTTTCCAAAGCAACACCTCCATAGACAACTCTGGTATGAATCAGGGCGAGACAACAAGACAAAAATGTCCACCATACAGGTACAATATCAAGAGCACAAAAACTGAATCAAATCCAGAGAATATAGAACAGGATGTCTACAGCCAAACCCTTGGTGTGATGGTGAGGTTTGGATTGTTGACTGTAGCTAAATTTCTGATTCACTCCAGAATCCAAAGTGAACTTCAGTGCTTTCGAAATAATGTGATACTCAGATCTATGTACATGCATCACCTTCTCGTTGACTGTATTGCTGAACTGTGGCACACTGTGCTTCTAAACATGACTGTATGGTTTTACTTTTGCCCACAATAGTGACAGTGAAAACCATAGAAAGGTTTTTATGCCTATAAAACAGTATGTTTCACAGATTTTCAACTGTACAGTGTTGTGTTGCCTTAGATGCATGTTGAACAATTCATCTAAACTGAATGAGTCTTGTGTATAAAAAAAGTGATCATAATTATTGTTACATTCAACATTTTCAGTACTGGATAGGCTTTTCGACAGACTGATCATATCACATCATGTGTCAACCAAAAATAGAAAATAGTGAAAAGCAGCAACTTTTCACATTAGAAAAGCAGGAACCAAATTTCAATTTATATTTGATTTGTTATCGTTATCAGTAAATAGTGGTTAATCAATTATTTAACATCTTCTCATGTTGCAGCTCTATAAATAACACTGATTTGATTGGCCTTTATGAAGATCGTCAGTTTCAGTCAGTAACAGGAGGTCACGGTTTCACAGTTTTGGTTTATTTTCGCCATGACCACAGCTGTTCACAAGCCACATGTTTATTACTCAAACCATGATGATGAAGGTCTCACAACCTTAACATAGCAATCTCTAGCCCAAAATACGCTTTACTGACACTGCATGTACAGTACCTATATCACAACACTACCCTGAACACGGCTGTGTGAAATAAAATCAGGCTAGTAAAATCAAAATACACTATTTGGTCGGTTCAGGTCCACAGGGTTTCAGGAGGAGTGCACTTTTTCTGAAGGCATCTTTTGTGAATGTGTGCATTTGTTTGTTCCTCTGTGGGGATCATGTTCAAGCTGCTGTTTCAAAGGACTGGTGATATCATCTAGCACTGATATGCATGTGTGCGTGTGAGTGTCAGCATTTATGTGCTGCACAGCATGTGCCATCCTAGGCATGCATGAAAACATGCTCAGATGTGTGTGCAATGGTGTGATTGCACTATTGCACATAAGAATATATACACTGTATATATGTGTGTGTTTTTGTGTGTGAAGTAGTCCTTTGTGGTATAGTTTGCAATCATTTGTCTTTCAATTGCCTCCTGAGAAGGTCATTGTGACTGTCATTATAGTAGAGAGTAGATAGGAGGAGAAGGAAGAGAGATAATAAAGAAAGGAAAGCACAGAAGAGAGGAAACAAGTGGAGGGGCAGAGCAAAAATGAGAAAGGAAAGGAAACAAGAATAGAAGGTAGAAAGGAAAGGAGTGGCATTTTGCCATATGAATGAGAAGAATGGAGAGGAGTGAGAGATGGATGGTAAAACAGGTGATAAAGCAGGAAAGGAGGGAATGAACGAAGGGAAGATAAAAGCAGATGACAGGAGTGGGGGGAGGAGAGAAATGACAGGTGAATCATTGCTCCAACATGAGAGAAGAAGAGTAGAGACTGATAAGATATAAGCAGTAGTAGAAGGAGGAAGAGGTGAGCAAGAAAAAGGGGAAGAGGGAGGAAGGAAATCTTCATTAGAGGTGGAATGAGAAAAAGGAAAAGGTGTGTGAGAATAAAACACCTGCATGTTATATAGAATAGAATAGAATAGAATAGAATAGAATAGACTTTATTGTCATTGTACAGAGAGTACAACGAAATTGTGGGTGCTGCACCCAGCAGCGGTGCATTTACAAAAAGAGGAAATAAACAATGTATAAATAAAGAAAAAGAACAAGGAAGAAAAATGCAATGGCAATATATACACAATGTGCAGTAAATGTACAGGTGGTTGGTAATTTACATATCAGATGAATATTTACACACGGATTTAGTCCTTTGTTGTTTATGTATGTGTATGTTAAGGTTTTGTTGGAAGTCCTAATGGCCCAGGGGAAAAAGCTGTTTGTGAGTCTGGTGGTGTGAGACCTGATTGACCTATAGCGCCTTCCAGAGGGCAGCAGGTCAAACAGGTGGTGGGCAGGATGTGAGGGGTCTCCTGTGATGGCCAAGGCAGTGGGATCTGGATATTTCATCCAGGGAGGGCAGAGGGCAGCCGATAATTTTTTGGGCGGTGTTTATGACCCTCTGCACAGCCTTCCTGTCCTCAGCTGTGGAGCCTATGTACCACACACCCAGACAGTATGTGAGTACACTCTCCACAGAGGAGTGGTAGAAGGCCAGCAGCAGCTTCTTGTCCAGATTGTTTTTCCTGAGAACCCGCAGGAAATGCAGCCGCTGCTGAGTCTTCTTCACTATGGTCTTGGTGTTATAAGTCCAGGAGAGGTCAGCAGAAATGTGGGTGCCCAGAAACCTGAAAGTGGTGACAGTTTCCACACATTCTCCATTGATGAGCAGAGGAGAGTGGTCTTTCCTGTGCTTCCTGAAGTCCATAATCAGTTCTTTTGTACATTCAGGACATTCAGTGTCAGGTTGTTCTCTGAGCACCAGAGACACAGTTTCTCTACCTCAGCCCTGTATGCCGTCTCATCCCCATCTGAGATGAGCCCAACCACGGTGGTATCATCCGCATATTTGATGATTTCCTTGGTTGGGTGAGTTGGAGTGCAACTAAATTAAATGTGGAGCAACAAGATGGAAGGAAATAGGAAAGGGTGGATAAAGGTAAAAGTAGAAAGGGGGAAATACATGGAATGAAAAAAATGAGTGAAGATTTTATCAAGAGAAAAACAGAGGGACAACAGAGGGAGAGAGTAAAAAGAGAGAGGATGGACGAAGACGGAAGAGGTAACTGTATGGGAAACCGATTATCACTAATGGGAAAAGAAAAGGTGGAAAAAATGTAGAAAAATAAAGAGACGAGAGTCTACAGTGGGATGAGGTGCACTGCCTGCGTTTCACTCTACTGCACAAAACAAGCAGAAGCCAAGCACCTCTCTCTCCATCTATCCAGCTATCTGGAAAAAGAAAAAAATGAGCGGAGGAGGAAGAAATAGAGCGAGAGAGGAAGGGAGGAGTGATAGAGAGAGAAAAAGAAAGACGGAGAGAGAGGCTTGTGATATTTTAAAAAAAGTCCTCACCCACACAGGTCAGAGCTGTTTGCAAAATCGCAAACCGAAAAAAGAAAAAAGGATTTAAAACTTTCTCTGTCAGCCCAAAACCTGCTCCTAATCACACAGGCAGAAACTTGCTTATATTCTCACACAAACACACCGCTCATTATAATTGTAGTGACGCTGTACTACAGTGTGAGCAATAGTAAATTGTGCTCTGACTAATGATTTTTCTTTTGATTAATCCATTAATTGTTTGTCTACAACAGAAAGGTTTTTAAACTGTGTGGAGAGCCCCAGGGGAGGCATGGAAGGACAGACAGGAGACAGAGACAGAAATTATTGTATTTGGCCTGTTGGTCCATTCCTTAACATGGTCATCAGCTGGAGCTGCAGCAGAGACTGTCATACAAAGCTCCTGGAGGATATTAAGGCACTTAAAATCCTTCTTTTTCTTCAGTATCAAAGTAATTTAGTGATAGCTAACTGTACATAACAAAGAGGAACTTTTAAAGTAAACAACTAGCCAACATGTCAACAGCTAAGGGCTAAAGAAAAAAGGTCACAGGTAATTCATTGATTCCATTGCAACAATACATTTTCAAACACAAGTTATAGCAAATAATAATAAATTAGTTAAATGCAGTAATAAAAACTTGTTACCAGTTGTACTATCAGTATTTTTTTTACATTACCTTATATTTGCCGCATAGAGACTGTGTCTGCTCCCCGACCACTTAAATTATACAAATCAAAAATCAACAAGAGTGAATCATAAGAACTTAATATAAATAAAAACGACTCCTCTTACTCCATCTGATTTAGTTCTTAGTACAGATAAAGTGATTATAGTGGGTGACTTTAACATTCATGTAGATGTTGATAATAACT
>JAUMHL010000011.1:12643416-12654044 GCA_032362345.1 Sandelia bainsii
ATGAAATCTGCTTTTCTTTCACAAACATGGTCATTTCTATGTGTGTCCAAACTTTTGACTGGTAGTGTATATTGTAACAGGGTAATCCTACATGTTGACATTACTTTAGGGAAAGATAATTGTCATGGAAACATCATTTGTTCGGCAGCTGCAGCTGAATCAGCTGCTGACTCCAAAACATCTATTAGCAGCTGTCAATCATCCATGAAGGCTGTTGATGGATAGCTTAGTGCCAAGAGGATGGTTTTCAGATTTTAAAAATGTACAGTAATGTATCAGTGACTAAAATATATAATCACAATAAAATTTCATTAAAGTTATTATGTTTCATCAAAGTGGTATTATAACTTTTCAAATGTATTTATTGAGTTACTATGGTACATTGCTTTAGACTTTTGTCCATGCCTGTCTTGATAATTAGGGCTGTCAATCATTGCAAGAGGGCGGGTCCCAGCTGGAAAATAGGAGGGAGCAGCCTGAATGCTAAGGAGGCTTTGAAGCAAAGGTCAGTTAGACCTGCACTGAAACTAAATGATGACCTGAGGTATATAAAAGGAAAGGTGAAGAGAAGTTTACTTGTTTCAGTCATGGCGGGACAAAGAAATTGTCTCTAACAAGTGTCTGTAAAAACCCCATTTCAAGAAAAGTTGGGAAAATGCAATAAAAACATAAATCTGTGATTTGTCTATACGCATGAAACTTTATCAGAGAAAAGTACAAAGAAAAGATTTTCAATGTTTTTATTGACTAACTTCATTTAGAGTTTGATGCCTGCACAACAAACTCTAAATAAAGTTGGGACAGAGGTAAAATAAGACATAAAAATGTATAAAATATTCAGTAATGCTGTTCTGGACGATTTCAAAATGTGAGGGCATCATGTTTGAATATAGAAGGAGAATCCACCAAAGGCTCGGCCTTTGCGAGCAAAGACGGCTCGTGGCTCAGTTTGTGCTAAACTTTGTTTTTGCTCATATACAACAGACACACAGTAAAAGCACTTTAGTGGCTAAATGGATGGGTCAACAAAACATATGACTCTGATACATAAAATCACATTTTCTACCACAGTCAGTATAGGGTACCATTAACCATACAATTTTTTTCCTAATTCAAAGTTTTTGTGTCTAAAGCTGCTAAAATCTAAAATCTGCTCCTGTCAGTAAATGAATTGACATACTATATAGATCCCCTTGTGGAAAATGTTGTTTGGACATCTGCAGTAGATCACGGCGCTCCTATGGGGTTTCGGTGTCTTTTCCAAGGACACTTGGGAATCAAACCACCGACACTGGGGTTCATAGACAACTACTATACTAACTGAGCTACTACCATAAACAGTAGGTGTGTCTTATCAGAATATGCTTAAAGAGCAGGCATAAATGGGGGCTGTGCATAAAAACAGTGCTCTGCAGTGCTGATAATGTCAGAAATATCACAGGTTACCGTTAAGTGAATGTAAAAACATCCATAGATAACTAAAAAAGGCTGAATGTGGCTAGATAGCTTTTAGACTATTTGGTTTAATGTTATTGCTTTCAACACGCATACTGCATACTACACTACATACTACAAAGTCTCACTGTAGAAACAGACTCTAAACACAACTTACAGACATATAAAGAAAGATCATTAACACA
The DNA here is from genome assembly GCA_032362345.1 of Sandelia bainsii. Classification (NCBI taxonomy): domain Eukaryota; kingdom Metazoa; phylum Chordata; class Actinopteri; order Anabantiformes; family Anabantidae; genus Sandelia; species Sandelia bainsii. Next base: position 12,645,057 of record JAUMHL010000011.1, read on the forward strand.
CAGCCAGCCTTTTATCTTTAATGAAATGCCACAATAAGGATTCATGTTGTTACCTCCATTTTGTCCATTATTGTCAGAACAGTTAGGTCAAAATCAGTTGCCTTATTAGAGCTCTCATGTTATAAAAATGACAGATCAAGCTCTATGAACATAGATTTTATCATTCACCAAATGGTTTATAAGCCTTAAACCTACCACCTACCACTGTACAGGACATTCAACTATTCCAAGTACAGTGACATGGTACTACTGCATGTACTAATCTTGTCTGGTGCTAAATGTTCCAGTGGGAATGAATGACTGTGTGTGTGTGTGTGTGTGTGTGTGTGTGTCTGCGTGGGAACACATATAATCCATCATAACACAGACACCTGGTGCCTCTGCTATTACTCCTGCTGTGGTCTGGACAGTGTGTGTGTGTGTGTGTGTGTGTGTAGCAGTTTGTTCTTCCCAGTGTGTGCGAGCTGGTATCCATGGAACACCTGATTCAATTACTGGATCATCATGAAGAGAAATCATGAAGAGAAAGGGCAAGAAGGAAGGGGGGAGGGAACAAGTGTAGGAAGCAAGGTCGGAAGGAGGGAAGAAAGAGTTCAAAACAAGGCAAATAATGTACAGGGGAAAGATAATGAAAGAGTGCATAAAAAGGGGATAAATTGGGGAAAAGGAAAGGGCAAAGGGGTTAAAAAATGAGAAAGTGAGGAAAAGGTAAGAGCAAAGAAGCATAGGTGAAGGAGTAAAGTTAGATTAATAAACAAACAGGAGAAGAAGGGAGGAGCAGGAGGGAGATGAAATGAAATGAAAATAGAGATGGATGGTCGAGTGGAAATATAGAAGAGAGAAGGGAGAGTGAGGAGGCTGTTCATCTGAATGAGTGTGTGACATTTTCCTGAACAGCCACTTGTTGAGCTGCAAGCTTGTGTGTGTGTGTGTGTGTGTGACATCGAACGGATTAGTGTGAGCTTAAACAGCGTCCACACACGAGCACACACACACTGAACCTATGAGGTATGCAACCATATAAGCAGAAGCCGAGAAGATGACCTGTGTTTTAGTGATAAATGAGGTAAGACGTGCGCGTAGCTCCTCGTGCACTGATCTGTAGTTAAATCAATTGTTTCTTTTAAATGACCTTAAGTCAATTTAAAAATGTTTGCTGTCCTATTTAAAACTGACTTCCAACCAGCATCGTGGTTAACTGTGTAACTTTCCTTTAACTGCTAAATATAAAATGTCTGATGCTTCAAGATGCATGACCTTCAGTTTTCTACATCACACATCTGTAAGGTTTAGATTGAACCACAATAAGCTTCCAAAATCCTGTTCACGTGCAGTGAACAGAGACAAATGCTCCCCTTGCAATGCATGAATGTGAAACCATCTACTATCTATACTCTGCACATTATGACTGTGCACAGTGAAGGTCAAACATTCAGGTCAAGTAAAAGTAAACCAGACACATTCTTGACTGAAGGGATCTCTGTATCTATCTCTACAAGAAATTAACCGAGCTGATCCTTCACCTCCCTCTGCTGGTACATGTCTGTGCTGCATCACAAAAACATCCTCCATCGTTTCGTTTACCTTTTCCTCATCCCTGCTCTTCTTCCTCCTTTCCCAAATTATTTTTTTTTATTACTTTTATTTCATATGTAGCTTACTCCAGCTGCCATTATTCATCTCCAGCCACCAGCCAACATTATTTCACTTTCACTTCCTCCAGTTTCACCTCAAAATATACCCTAATGTCCTCTGCTTTCCTTTCTTTCTCTTTACCTCGACGTTTTACTTTAACTTAAAGCTTTACTCCCTCTTCTCTGTTCTCCTCCTATTCTGCTTCTCTTTCTATTTCACTTTATCTTTTTCCTTTCACAGCCTCACTCCTGTTCTTTCTGTTGTATTTACTCTGCTCCTCTTCTTTTCCCTGAATCACAGCTTTGTCCTGCTCCTTTCCTCTCCTTCCCACTTTCTCACATTAACCATTAATTACTCTGTGTCAGCCCTCACAGTCCAGTTAAACTGTATGATTTACCATGCTAACTGTTTTATTTTGGTCCTATACAAGCAGAAAATGTATCAGTATGTTATAATACGTGTGTGTACATGAGGACACTCTTATCATGATGAAGAAGCACTGAAAGATGAGGGAGAGAAAAACAAACCAAGGAAATTAAAAATAACCAAATAATGCACGTTAAAATGAAGAAACGAAGCTCTGTTGAAGAGAGCAGTAAACGAAGTGAACATCCCTCATCTGTGAAGTGATCTGTGTCAGGATCAGACAATTTCAGTGGTGATGAAAAAGGTTTGCCGTGGTCTGGAGGGAGCGTTGATTAAATCTCCATTGCAGTGATTATGAAATCGTCAGTGAGCTGCCAGGAAGAGATCAGCCAAAGCGACCATTATCATCATCGGCACTTAGTCTGGGTTCAACTCACTCCCCATATACTGTCCTGACATGACACACTGCCCTTCTGACAACTGGAGGTGTGTGCTTCTCAATCTTGCAGGTGGATCTACAGCAGATTTCAAAACTGTACAATACCAGTGTTGGCCCCTGCAAGATTGTACCTTGACACTGATTTGTGATCTTCATGGACAGAATCTTAAGGTTCAAGTGGAGGGAGGAGGAATTCTCTGCTATTTGCAGATGATGCAGATCTGTTGACTTTGTCAGACTGTGACCTTCAGCATGACATGAGGCGTTTCGATTTTGACAGCTGAGGTCAAAGTCAGCACCGCCAGGTGTGAGATGATGGTTCTCTGTCGGCAATCACAAACATGTTTCTGTGGGGAAATGTAAATGCAACAACATTACTGCTTCTATTGAGATTGCTGACAGTGCTGTAAAAAAGTATTTGCTCCCTTCCTGACTTTTTATTTATTTGCATACACACAAATATAACCCGAATACAAAATGCAAAGTCTGGACTTAAATCTGATTGAGATGCTGTGGCATGACCTTAAACAGGCCGATCATGTTCAAAATGTTCAATGTGACTGAATTAGAACAATTCTGCAAAGAAGAGTGGGCCAAAAGTCCCCCACAGCAATGTGAAAGACTCATTGCCAGTTATTGCAAACACTTGATTGCAGTTGTTGCTGCCCAGGGTGGCACAACTTGTTAGGTGGCAATTACTTTTTCACATAGGGCCAGGCAGGTTTGGACAGCTTTTTTTCCCCTTAATAAAGGAAAACATCATTCAAACACTGCATTTTGTGTTTACTCGGGTTATCTTTGTGTGATATTAAGATTTGTTTGATGATCTGAATGATTGCAAGTGCAACAAATATGCAAACAAACAAAACATCAGGAAGGGGGCAAATAATTTTTCATAACACTGTAATATTGCAGATTTTGATGTACTTTATTGATCCCCATGGGAAACTGTTGGACAACTGAACATTCATCACCCTGTAGATGTACTACAGGGTTTCAGCATCTCCTCCAAGGGCACTTCAACACGTGGCCTGGAAAAACCATGAACTGAACCACTAACCCTGGTGTTAGTGGTTCAACGCCTAACTGTTAGGATACCCCAGGGTGTTGTTATTTTTAAGTAACCTTCTTATTGTGTTTATTTTTATCATAGAATAAGTTGTATATTTCATGATTTAATACCAGTTCAAGTCTGCTTGATGCTCTCTGTATCACAGTATACCCATAATCTCATTACCGAGCAGCCTCTGGGGTGCATTCATATGGTCACAAACTTGATATCTGCAGCACAGGGCAGAGGTTGAAGGAAATGGCTCTTAGCTCCATGACGTCTTTACATGACACCCTAAAGCCGGTCTCATGTGAATAGAAGACTTTGCAGGGCAACTTCAGCTGTCTGGAGGATTAGATACAGCGTCCTCTGTCTCCTCTTTCGCCTCCGTCTTTTCTTCTTTCATCCTGTTTGAAATCTTTTCTCCCTCCATGATTTTTCTGTCATTTATCCTACTCCCTCCTATTGTGTTTCATCCATCTCCGTGTGTCTCTCTGTGGGTTTAAGTGTATAAAAAACCCAAATTGCTGGATTATGCCAAAGTCACCTTGCCCTTAGTTGAGGGAGACAGTGCCACACACACACACACTAATCTACATTACTGTGTCTCAAACACTCCCCCTTCTTTTTTTCCCCCCTCATATACACACACATATTTGCAGAAACTGAAAGAGTATGAGTGAGATCAGTGTGACCCTGATAAATTAAAGGAAAGCTAAATTACAAAGCTTAAAAAAAAGGAGCAAGGAAGATTTTATTAGTGTGCTCATTTCATTACAGATGAAGGCTCGCCCACAGACCATAGCCATGTTTCTTTTTGGGGGTGGTTGAGAAACACTTGAGCAGGACAATGTTGAAGAAGTGGGTTTGAACAACCACAAAGCACATATTTCCTTCAAATATTGCACTAAAAATGATTTGTTTTTGCTGAAACAGGCTTTCTCTTCACATTTGACTAGATTTGTTTTAGCTTTAGAAATGGAATGACAACATTATCCCCATACTCAGGAAATGGAACGTCACTTTTATCCCCCACAGCATCTGACAATTTTCAAAGTATTTCCAGTTTTGTCCTGGAAAGCAATATTCAGAATATTATATATATGATTTGAGGTGTGAGAGAGCTGCTGTCAATATGGAGGAGGTGATGGTGAGGTGTCCGATAGCCAACAGACTTCTTTCTGATAAGCACTTAGTTCGAAGCACAAATGTTCAAGGTTATCCAACTTCATGTGTTTCTGTGATTAGTACATTAAGGGAAAGAGGTCGTGCTTAGAAGCAACTCCGGATGCAACCAGCCTGCAAGTGTCATTTTAAGAAGGACAAGATGAAAAGGACAGAAAGACAGAGGAAGATACAGTGAAATGAGACGGACACTTTAGAGAGCACAAATTGTATTGTGTCATGTTCCCCTCCATTCTAGCTTCAACCTCGACACAAAAACATTCATCATCCTCCCTTCACCTGAACTGGTAAACAGATTAGGTTCCCATCCTGAAAAGACCACAGCACCAATCCCATCAGCCACCACTTCCTGTGCATGTTACACTTTCATCCCGTCTGTGAGTCTGCGCCTCGACGCTGCTCAGAATGTTTGATAACAGCGGTAAAAAGGATGAGGGGAATAGAGGGACTAGGAGGGGAGTGTTTTCATCAGATGAATGCCGTTTCAATTTTTCATTTTGCCAGGCAGAGAGAGGGCAGACGCTGATGAAGTACGTAGAGATGGCAAGGAAATAGAGTCTGGGTACATTTCAATTCCCTGAATTGCCTTCACATTTCTTCACTTGTGACTTTGCCTTGCATATTTGAAGAAATATGGAAGGAAAAGGTTCAAGGAGAGAGGAAATGAGAACATGTGTTTTGAGAGAAATGAGACCTTCTGTGCCCTGAGTTATGTGAAGTATTCAATTCAAGTTTATTTATATAGCGCCAAATCACAACATAAGTCATCTCAAGGCACCTTACAATGTAAGGTTTAAGACCTTTATTTGTAGAAAAGATTATATAATATTTGTAGAAAACCCAACAATCCCACTTGAGCAAGCACTAGGCAACAGTGGAGAGGAAAAACTCCCTTTAAAGGAAGAAACCTCCAGCAGAACCAAGCTCAGGGTGAGCGGCCATCTGCCTCGACCGGTTGGGGTGAGTGGAAAGAGGAGAGAGAAAAGAACAGAGAAGAACAGCAGGCAACAGAGATCAAAACCAAGTTATGTCTGTTTCTGATGGCGGTGGCTCAGCTGGATCTACTGTCACTTAGCTTTGTTCTGTCAACTGTCCGAAAACATCTGTACATTTACTAAAATCTGCATTTTGTATTTATATTGTGCTCAGATCAGTCAAACCACTGTGTAAATGCATTTTCTCAGAGGCTATATGCACATTTCTAATGGCAGCTGTGCATTTTTCAAATTGAATAATTTTGGCATGTACATTTATTTATTTTCTGTTTGTAAATTCATTATTCAATAATCCAGATTATAATTTGAATGTTTTATAATGCTTTGTAGAGATTATTTTGCAGTCCAAATGTTGTAAATTCTGTAAATATACTGTATCATATCAAACTACTGGGATTTTCTGCCTCACATGTGACTGAATAGAAGTGGAATGGAAACAATAAAAACACAATTCAGAGGTGTTTAATCAAAGACATCAGACTCTCCTTCTCGGCCAACTTATAATTTTGTTCATTAAACAGATTCAAAGAGTAAATAATACTCACTGTAAAAATTGTTACTTTGGTAACAGCATTTGAGAGTTGGTGAATCGTAAATGAAAATGCCAAAAATAAGTTCAAACATTAAGGTCAAGGTCAGCTATAAAACAATTCACATTTGAATAAAATACATTTCAAATAAAAAAACAAATAGTGTAATTAAAAAAAAATTAAACCATTTAAGAAATAAATACAGTATATTAAGTAATACTTGTTAGTGTCACTACTACCACTACTACAATTATACAGCAGATTAAACTTAAACATGTATTATACTTAACTAAATCAGGGGTAAAAAAGTAAAGACATAAGTTTTAATCTTAACACCACAGCCAGGTTTGATATTGTGCTCTTTTGAATCCTTCAAGATTTTTAACCTCCTGAGACAGAGGACGTATGTCAGGCTGACACATGTGTAGCATTCACTCACCAGTGCGTTCAGAGGTTCCCTTGAAGCTGCTGCTCATTCAGCTGGTGTTCCCTATGAAACACACAAAGCATTCTTATAATAAATATACAGTATGTTGACACATTTATGATGAGAACTCAAATTCAATAGATGTCAGGTGAACTAATTCAGAGGAGGCTTGATTCCTTTGGTCATTGCTGATTAATTCATTCTTTAAAAAAGACACATTCCAAAAGGCTGCTTAAACGAAGCGCGAGCTTTGCTTGAAATTCCTGTAAACAAAATATACTGGTGATTTTAAATGCATATAGCAGGTTAACCAACACTGTGAGTCTGTATGTAGAAAAATGGTGTCGAAAGGAGATTTTCAAAGAAATGCAACTATATACTGTATGCAGTACATTAACATTTGGGGCCAGTTTTATAAATGAGTTGTGGTTTCAACAGAAATTATAACCTCGTAAAAGTAGAATTTATTGCATAACTGCTATATTGGATTGCATTTGATTGTAAAGGTGTACCTAATAAAATGGATGTGAGTGCATAACTTACTACAGTCTTATAATACTGAACCAACTATGCATCACTGAGACCAGGAACAGACAGGGATTAGGAGAAATAAATCTGTCACAGAAAGATGGAGTTGCCGATGCAGTGAGGTGAATAAACACAGTGACTCACCAGTGTTAATTAGCTACTGTTAACCACAGCTGTCCTAACGCTGCAGTCGCATCATTATAAATTTACAATGCCTTTTACGATGCTTTATCACGGGGACGAGAGACAGAGACACAGCTCAAAGGAGAGGTGAGAGAGGGAAAGATTCAGAGAGAGAGAGGAGAGTAGTAGACCTAGTTATGCTGAGGGCAAAACTAAACTGTGTTAACTTCTTGAAATGCAATTCAAAAAAATATACTGATGCTGAGTGTTCAGCAGGTGTCTGAAGCCGGGTTCACGTGTGGTGGGAAGCTGCTGCTGCAGACGGTGGCTCAGGTGAAGAAGCTGCATCACCTGTCAGCTTCACATGGTCCTAGCTTCAACATCTCATAGTAAAGTCCATTTAATGGTCGGTAACGTCTTTGTCATCTTTTCTAAAATGAGCAGCGAAGAGGACCAAGTTTTTTGTTACAATGACAGCAGTGAACTCCTGTCTTCTCACCTTCACACAGCTCACTGTGCAGGCCAGAGACTTCTACTGCTCACATGGTCAAGGTGGTTACCTGCTCCAATCTGTCTAATGAACACAAATGTCCCTCTCCTCATATATGCACTTTATTGTATTGTATCTGAAAAGAAATCACATTCAGCTGAGACTGAAGGTGAACACGTAGACAGGACAAATTTGACTTCAAATACAGAAACAACAGCTTCATTACACTTTTCTTGGCCAAAAATGTGTAGCTGATTTCAACGTGCGCATGCCTGTGCAGGCAGTTTAACTGACTGTAGTCAATTAATTTCTACTCTATTTGTTTTAATAATCTGTAGTTTTGCAGCGGTTGGTAGCAGAGCATGTGAGTGGAGTGGTGAGAATTTCCATTCTTTGTTCACAGAGCCATTTTCCCGCTGCACTCCCACACTCAAAGCAGCACCAGTCCGCTCCACTCATTGTCGTTCAGTGATCAACTCAGATTGCACCCATACACTCCAAAAAAGGGAAAAGATTTGCATGTATTTCACTTTAGCTTAAACTGTAGCCTAAAATCCCAAAGAATTAAATAATAGCAACTGAGAAGTGCATTCTGGTATGGCCTTAAGCATTCTACACGCTTGTGGTGCGAACAGTACCAAAGCAAAATTTCAACGAGACATAGAGCGACACTCCCTCCTTATTGAAAAAGCCACTCTGAGCTCTATCCAAACTCTGCCCTCCAATCGCTCACGCTCCACTCACATGCTCTGGTTGGCGGAAAACTGTTAATGTGTAATGCTATTTTTTCTTACTCAAGCTGAAGCTACCTCCATGCCAGAGACATTGCTTAAGTCACTAGATCACAGTACACACAAAAGATAAATGAACACAAACCAATTTTTTTCCCCCCACATGACAGCTTGATGAGCTTCCTCTTTGCTCAGCAACATGACCTTATCACATAGAGCCAGGTAGGTCTGAACAGATGTTTTTCCCTTAATAAATGAAATTGTCATTTAAAAACTGCATTTTGTACGTACCCTGTTTATTTTTGTGTAATATTAAAATTTGAGACATGATCTGAATCATTTAAGTGACAAATATGCAAAAAAACAAAAAAGGGAAGGGGGCAAATACTTTATCACAGCACTGTATATACTTACACTACTCACAAAAAGTTAGGGATATTCGGCTTTCGGGTGAATTTTCAGGATGAACCTAAAATGCACTATAACCT
>JAUMHL010000011.1:12654144-12668164 GCA_032362345.1 Sandelia bainsii
TTGTGTCATCTTTGTCTAATATTTAAATTTGTTTGATGATCTGAAACATTTAAGTGTGACAAACATACAAAAAAATAAGAAATCAGGAAGGGGGCAAACACTTTTTCACACCACTGTATGGGTAATTTAGAGTCACCAGTTAACCTAACATGCATGTCTTAGGACTGTGTGAGGAAGCCCACACAGACATGAGACACATGCAAACTCCACACAGAAAGACGTAGACAAGGCATGGATTTGAACCCAGGTCCTTAATGCTGAGAAGTGACAGTGCTAACCACTGCACCACTGTACCGCCCACATTTTTCACCCAGTGAAGTTAATTTATCAATCACTACAGTATCATTACTGAAAATGTACTTCTTTCTGGTTATAGGGAACATAACAATGCAACTGCAAATAAACCTGTCAACTGAATGAAATTAAAATCTCTATTACGTATATTATGGTGTCATTTAAAATAAGACAGACTAGAATATATTAAAACTGTCAACCTTATGTCTAATAAAATGTCAGCATCTGACAATAGCCATGCATCCTGTAAAGCCATGTTTTGAATTTGTGCTGCTATTTCTGTTGAGATTATATTGTGTTTAAAAAGCCCATTTGGAAACTACAGACTACAGACCACCTTTGCAAGTATGTGGAATCCAACAAGACTCAAATACAAAAAAGGCATAGTACTACTTCCCGTGACAGCATCAAAAACTAAATGACTTGTTTTATGGTTTGAGGAATCCTGAAACATAGGGAAAGAAAAACTACAATAAGTGGTGCTAGACATTCTGACTAGTTCATGTTTTCAATCTGCCTCTGTACCTAAACTTCAGAAGTCCCTCTAGCACTCAGTACTGTTCCCTCAATTGAGTGAGAGTGCAAGAGATGTGACAGAGTAACCTCAAATTTACATCAGCATTGTTAATTAGTAGCTTTATGTATGCACAAGTGCTTGTTCTAGATTGTCCTGTTTTAACCACATTCACAGCAGGATATAGCATAGATAATAGAATAACCCATTTATTCTCATCTCTGTAAGGTTCTGGTTCTTCTGTTCTTTTCGAAGACAAAGCTGTGTTTTTGTTTTAGTCCTACAGCTTCTCCATGCATCCATTGACTGAGTTATTGTAACAATTTAGGAACGGTTTATTTTTTCTCTCCCAAACTTGATGTTTGGAAAGCACCCCTTGGGCTTTTCATTCTTTTGAAATGCCCCTGAGATACCGTTTCAGCAAGGTAAGAGTGTTTGGAACATACTGCCTGTTCTGCTGTCATCCCTCAAATTTGCTTTGTGCTGCTACTAATGTTCAGGTCATATTTTCTTTTTCTTTTAACTGTGAGTTGAGACAAGCCCATTTTTGGCTGCTATTTAGAATTTGCATTAATTATTTTTGTGCTGTGTTGAAATGTGTATATTTATAGCAATGCAGCGCCATGTGCTCGTCTCATACAGTATTTATCTCACCGCAGTATTTAGTCTATTCTGGGGGTTTGTTTAAGCTTAATTTAACCCTGACAGCATGACACTGTGCTGTACATATCAAAGTTACTTAAGTCAACTTAGTTAATTCATAGTTAATAATTTGTTATTAATTAATTTCTTGGTGTCCCCATCCCATTTGGCTATCTCAAATAGAGCAGCATGTTTGACCTAGTTCAGGCAGACAACTTGTGTGCACTGGTACATCCGTTTTGATGTCCTGTATTAACATACAGTGTGTACATTCAGTACAGCATGTCTGACAATATGTTGAACTCCTCAGTGCTCCCCTCTTTCTTCTGCTGTGCCGTGCTTGCTGCTGCACTGCTCACCTGATGTCCTGGCGTATACAATTTCATGAACTCCACCTCCCACCTGTAGGCTTTGAGCATCTGTCTGCAGGATCTGCTCTAAGTTTGCCTGAGCTGAGGGATCATTATCGTCAGTCTCCAATCTTTACTGTGCTTGGTGCTGCAGGGAGTGATAAGATCAAAGTGCTTCAGCTGAGGAAGAAATCATCACTTTTTTCCCCTCTGCACCTTTCTGTCTGTGTGCATGAATTACCACAATATAGGTGTTTATGTGCAGTGAACTGCACATCTGTGATCATTATGTTTGTAGCAGTTTTGTTATGCATGATTGTTTTGTTGTGTTTTTTATCAGGCAGGTAATTGTATTCTGTGTGGAAGCTGCATATGTGTTTGGTAATGTTGTGTGGTCATGTTGCTCTATTGTAATTGCACTCTATTATGTGTGCAGGCTAGTGAATCTTTAGCTAGCTAAATTAATGACACAGTATATTTATACAAGAAGTGAGATTCATATTCATTTCCATGAGGTCTTGGTTTGTTTTTTCATCCAGATACAGATTTAAAATGCACTATTTTTACGGTGAAGTCTGTTCTAATACAATATACAGTGTATTTTTGTGATGCTAGGAGTCGGAAAAGTAGTTACACCCCATCAAGAGTGTGTTTTGGTGCACTTCCACACAGGCACAGGCTATTTGACTCAGAAGATGAGTCAGCTAAAGGTAGAACAGCCTTTACTATCAGACCTATAGCCAGAGTGCAAATGCAGGCAAGCTGCAGTCAATAAAGAGGCAACGGGTCATCAAAACTAAGCCACGAAGGTATGGCAAGAAGAGGGCTGAGGAAACTACTGGGACTCGGTCTAACTACATATTGTTTGATAGAGAGACATAAGTCATGATTTATATTACCAGATGAATGAATAAGCAGTAACTTCTGAATCCCTTTTGTTAGGGATGATTTCTGATTTGAAAGAGCTTCTGTCCAAGCACAAGGGTTCTCTCTTCATGCTTTTTGACAAATGAGGCATCTGTATGCTGCAAAGTATTGATTTTATTCAGACGTTGGCTAGATAACAACCTCCTTTGTCTTTGCAGTGCTTGTGGTTCTGTTTAATATCAAATTAGGTATTTGTTCTTATAGACATTTCCTGGCACTGGGGCTGGCATTAGAAAGCACATAAAACAGCACTGGCCATCATATTTGTAAAGGCTGAGTCTTCTTCATCATTTGAATTGACTTTTTTATTTTCACAAGGATGGAGCCAGAATTTACTTTCAATCCTAACAGGGGAAGATGATGCCAATGTATTGTCATGCTGTGAAGAGTCAGTATAAAAGACACTGATTGGGCACAGATGTGGGATCAGAGACTGAGGAGGTCTGAAATGGGTTCAGACAAATTTAAGTATTTTTAATGTGACCCCAGGTTATCTGGCTTAAAATTCCTTTCTAAGGAATGTTTATTATTATTGTACAGTACAGCATTTTAGGATAATGCTTGTGTACTGTAGATCCACTTTCAAGCAGAGCCAATACAATACTGTTTTTTTCAGTGGTGACAAAATAACATTTAAAAATTGAGCAATTAAAGCCTCTTTAATATGAGGATTGCTTTGCTAAGTTTCTCATATTTACATTAAAGGTTGTTGACTGCTTAAAGACCATGATAGATAAGATGTAATGTTGATGTGATTCTACTTTGGATTTTTTTGTACATTTTTATAGACTGACTGATCATTTTCAGAAAATGGTTGATAAATTAATCATTAATGTTCTTATTCAACAACTACAACTAGTAGGTAATTTTACCTACTCTTGCATACAAACAATAAAACACATGTTGAAATAGCATCCCTAGTGCAGCTGGCAAACCAGACCTGTCGTCATGGAAACACATTTCACACTTGATATCAAAGGTTTGTCTCCTGTGGGAAGATGGTCGTGTGTTTTTCCAACCTGTCCATCTACCTCGGTGTCCTCCTTACTCCTTTGCTCATGTCATAATAACTGCAGCCACTAGAGGTCACCTAATCACCGTAATACACTGTTGGTCATAATAACCTGCTGACACAAACAAAATGTGGACTTGTTTCCATAGGAGGACAGACACTTATGATGACAGCAGGAAACCAATTTACAGCCCTAACTGTCAACATCTAGTGTGTTAAGATTTCAGGGCATCTGTGAAGTTATAGCAAACAACATATGTACAATATCTAACATATGCATTTAAATAATACTGAATTCCTCACTGAACTTAAAGAGAAGTTGGAATAATAGGAGTCAGGTGTCACAATTCAGCAGCCTTCCCACTGGCATTAATGGACTACAAAGGATAACTACAGGGGCTAGCGGAGAAGAAAAATATTTACTAGTACACTTTACCTAAGTATGAGAAACTACAGCATGCTTTAATGATGCTGTAATACTGTTCGTGGAGCCTTGTGGTGGCTGAGTAAATAAGGGATGTTGGCTGGTTAGGGCTTTGGAGCTTAGAGTCTTTTGTAATTATCAAGTTTACACTGTTACTGCTGTTTGCTGGTGTTTTCTGTGATGCCTTTGACATTTTGTAATTCACACTGTATGCTGCGTGTGTGTGTGTGTGTTTGTGTTCATGCATAGCAACTAAGAGAGTTGAAAAGATACACTGGTCTAACCATGTGTTGGTACAGGCAGCAGCCCCATACCATACGTTTTTAAAATCCCTATGGCACAAAGCAAGTTTGATCTTTAAATTCAGCTACACAATTTACTGGACGGTAGGCATCACCTCTAAATTACTCAGGCCTGTGTATTGAATGAATCAGAAATGTGTGACTGCTGGGTGCTTGGTGACATTTCACTAGGACAGAATGCAGCATATTTAAACACAGCTGAAAATGAGTCAGCCATGTGTAATCGTGATGATTTTCCGAGCCCCGGTGCCTTTTGCATGTGCTTTCATTTTCTTAATCTTCCAAAATCCTGATTTGATTGAAACAGATTAGGTCTGTTCTCTGTTTAATTCACGTAACTGTCAAATTATAATAGATCCAACATGGTGAACAATCATGGAAAAACAATAACAACACTGATTCAAAATGCAGAAACAGCTAATATGACAAATTTGTGTTGTTGCCTGATTGCAGGCATTACTGCACCAAATATTTTGATTATAGGCTATCGTAAGTTTGTACTAAGTTTCTCATGCGTGTGTGTGTGTGTGTGTGTGTGTGTGTTTGCCCTAAGCAAATGACTGTCCTCCTATTAAGTTCATATGTTGTTTGTGCCAACAGGTTATTATGACCAATTATGTGTTATAGTTACGTAGGTGACCTCTATATGACACTAGCAAGGGAGTGAGGAGGATGTTGGAGTTAATGGACAAGTTGGAAAAACACAGGACCTTTTCCACAGGAGACCAATGTTTGATATCAAGTGTGAAATGTGTTTTTTTGTCCATTATAACCACATTTATTGTTGTAACCATGGCGACAAAGGTCCTGTACCATTAAGGATATACTTAGCTGCAAACCACGATCATTTGACTAACCAAACTGTGACACTTCCATAATTGTAATCATGTGTTTATGACTGTCTCCATGACAACAGGTCTACACCAGCTGCACTAGGGATGTTGTTTCAACAGATGTTCTTATGGGTCCTATGAGAGAGTAAGAAAAAGAACCGACTACTGTATATGTAGTCGCTTAAGTTGGAGGACTCATTGAATCATAACATTACTGATCAAGTAAAGTGGCCAATTACCCTATAAAATGTAAAAAGAAATCCAAGGTAGAGTCACATTGTCTTTACACTTCATCTGTCACGGTGTTCCTGTAGAGTAAATATGAAAAACTTACCAAAGCAATCCTCATATTAAACAGACTATAATTGCTAAAAGTTGTTATTATGAAAATGTTTTCATTGTTTTTGTACTGAAAAAATACAACTAGAAAATGTATTTGTATTGTATTCATTCTGCTTAAAAGCAGATGTACAGTACATACTGTATAATATTCAAACCTGTATATAGTTAAATGTACTGTAGATGCTGGTGAGCAATGGCACCTCAAAAATCAGACAAGCAGTTTATTCTACAGCAGGGTGCTGATTCCAGCACACACAGAGTCTACAGTCCACTACGCCTACTGTATTAATTGATTTGATTAAATATTCAGGTGGCTGATGGCCAAAGAATTCCAAGTCATAACCGGGGAACAGATTTGGTCCAGGCTGACTCAAACCTCTAATGTTTTTGGAAGATTTTGAAATCCTTTGCAGCGGGGATGAATATCAATCTTTGTCTGCTTTATCCTCAGAGCAAAAGCAGACAGCAATAGAGCGCAATACCAAACAGCATCAGTGCACCCTTGGAGTCCAGTGTCTGTGTTTTTCATGCGAAGACACTTTTTCAGAGCAGAGGAATGGTTATAAATTCTGTCTTCCCTGCTCAAAACAGTTGCATCATTCTCAGCTGTGCTCAGCAGACATCAGAGAAAACAACACTGACAGTGTTTTGGAGCCCGAGTAAGGAAAATGCGTCTCGTATGCATTTCCATATATGCACTTGAAGTATGTGTGCAAATTATTTATTAATATCCAATAAGATGTATATTCACATAATTAAATTTTTTGCTTAATCTGAAATAAGATTTTCACAAGCCCACCCATCCACAACATTCAACTTAGATGCAAATGTAACTGATATATATTTTTCAATAGTACACCACTATATGTCAAAGTGATTGTTGTGATGTTAATGAAATAACACCTACAGTTGTATTTATGCAGAGCCTTGCAGGAAAACACTATGAATAGAAAGTGATTGTCAACAGATCACGAGAGAAGTTGGCTGATGACTAACAAATAGAAATCTACACAAATCCCTTTTACTAATCACATTCAACTTGAGAACGTGCACACTTTAGCAAGGCTCATATTCTGCCTAAAACACTAAACCAATTCTGAATTGTGAACATAAATCAACATTGATCTACATATCGTTACCGTGGTGAGAGGGATCTAATCTGCCTTCAGTTCACCACCTCACCATGTGTGTCTCCAATTTTTTTAGTGTCTAAAATGTTCATATCCATGGGTCAGATTTTCAGTACAGGTGCGTACATTCTATCATCAAGTTTTATTTTAGAATTTCTGCTTTTCCATGTTAAGCAGCATTTGAATCTTTCAAGCCCTGTTTTGTGCATAAGCAAAGGTTATAAATGAGGCCCCATATGTCACTTTAGCTATTCAGTGGAGCTTCCCATAGTCTGAGATGAATAAAAATGGGTGTATAAGACTACATCTTGACTCAGACTTTACATATGGCGTTTCTTTTATTTCCCTTTTTTATCTTCCTTTTTTATTTCTGCATTGGAAGATGGGTGAAGGCAGATAAAGACAATCCAGAGCCAGATTTGAAGCTTTCAGTCCATGTAGAAATTGGCCTGACTCAACAGGACATCATTCTTTTTCATCCTCTCTCTTTCCAACTCCTCATCCACCTCTTCTCTCCCATCTCATTTCTTGCCCTACCTTGTTTGCCGCAGCTTTGTCTCTTTCTCTCTCCATTTTTATTCTTCAACAAAGGCTTCCCTCCCACGCACTCTGTATTTGCAATTGAAAACACCTTGCATATTCCCTTTGGAGAACTGCACTTGCTGTAGACAATGCAGACATGCAATGCATTTATACTTTTTAATTCAAAAATATGTATAAATGGAACTAGAGTGTAATATCCTACAGTGTAAAATGGAGGATGTTATTCTATCTCAAAGTAAACTGTGAGAAGCAAAGACAGGTCAATTAGTTGACTTAAATTTCTTCAGATTGTGAGATTAAACAGGATATTTTTAACAGTTTCTGTAAGGTAGATAAGCAAATGTGAATCAGTACATCTCTGTAATGTTCAGCTGAAGGGATTTTGATCTATTTGTCATGTCTGCCCTGTCTCCCTCTTCACTCCTCTCTCGAGCTGATCTTTGTATTTGCATATTTTTTTTGGCTTTTTAATTTCGTCAGCCGTAGCTCACAAAAATCAACCTTCATCCAAAGTCAGCCTTTTCTGCCAATATTTGTTTTTCTCCGCCTTTTCATTTGCTGCTTCTTGTTGTGGCTGCTCCCCCCTCAAGATAAAAAAAGGTAAATAAGGACAAGACATTGTTTCCTGGCACACTTTGTGGTATAAACTGCCCAATTTTGCCCATTAATCTATACTAAATATGAAGTGTTTCTTTTTTCAGTTTCTTGCTAATTTATAAAAAATCAATTTATCAATTTACAAAAGCATTCAGACCCTTGGCTCTGACAGTCCAAATTGCGGCTAGTCACATTCTGTTTTCCTTAATTTTCCTTGAAATGTCTACAACTGGGTGGCATGGTGGTGTGGTTGTTAGCACTGTCGCCTCACAGAAGGACCCAGGTTTGTTCCCAGGGTCAGCCGGGTGCCTTTCTGTGTGGAGTTTGCATCTTCTCCCCGTGTCTGTGTGGGTTCCCTCCGGGTACTCCAGCTTCCTCCCACCATCCAAAGACATGCATGTTGGATTAATTGGCAACTCTTAAATTGTCCATAGGTGTGACTGTGAGCATGCAGGGTTGTTTGTTTCTATATGTTAGCCCTACGATAGACTGGCGACCTGTCCAGGGTGTAACCTGCCTTCGCCCAGTGACAGCTGGAATAGGCTCCAGCACTCCCGCGATTCTTACGACGACAAGCGGTTAAGATAATGGATGGATGGATGTCTAAAACCTGGAGACCACATGTGGCAAACTGAATGGGTTGAACATGTGCATAAAATGTCCAACAATTGACACAGCATGCCAGGACAAAAATCGAGCCATGGAGTTCAAGGAACTCTCAGACCTCCATGGTAAAAATGTGGGGCGGCATAAGAAGTGTATAAAAACATTTGCCAGGAGCACAGTGGCCCCCATAGAAATGGAAGAAGTCTGGCTTTTCCTAGATGTTGACCATCAAGCCAAATTAGGCCAAATTGATTAACTTATGAAGAAGGATCTTAGGCAGGAAGGTAACCAAGAGCCCAGTGGTCCTTCTAACAGAGCTTCAGAAAGTCACTGCAGAGCTGAGAGAAGTCCAGCTAAATCTACTACAGAGTGCAAAAGACCAGAGACTGGTCTGACGGTTCACCTTTCACCACGACACTGACATGAAGAATTCAGCCAAGACAATGCAGGAGTGGCTTAAGAGCAAGTCTCTGACTGTCCTTGAGTGGTCCCACCAAAGTCTAGACCTAAACCCCAAGAATACATCCTGTTTAGAGACCTGAAGATGGAAGTTCACAGAAGCTTCTGGGTTTGCCAAGAGGAATGGGATGAACTGCGCAAATCCACATGTGAGAAGATTTGAATAATTTCTAAACTGACTATGTGCGCGCATATGTGTGTGTCTGTACACACGACTCCTCCAAATTGGATCATGCAGCATTAATATAATCGTTATTGCTTTAAAAGTGAATTTCATTACATGTGAACATATACACAGCGTGTTTTGTGATTAAAGACTATGAATAGATGGTACATGCATTTGAAGGTAGATAACTTGTGTGTGTGTGTGTGTGTGTGTGTGTGTGTGTGCGCGTGCATACTCATGTGTTTCAACAGGATTGTGTTAGCTTTGTGAGCACTAACCAGGCGGAAATGACAGTAATTAACTAAACAAGCTACATCTGCACCTGAGGGGGAGAGAGAAGGCTACTAGATATAAGTGAACAGATTATCTGTCCTGTTCCTGATCCTAAAGACACAGGCAACCCAGAGGGTGTCACCCTTTCCTGGGCAGACAGAGCGGCTGGAATCCCAGGCTCAGACTCCAGGCCTCACTGATTGAGAAAAGCTTAACACATCACAGCTTCAAGTGACCTAGAAAAAAGTTGTCAAATGGAAATGAGGGCTGTAATTTATGTTCCCCAAAATGGCAGTCATTAGAACAAGAGTGCAACATGTTTTTCTTTTTTAATGTTAAATTAAGCCGACACCCCTCTGTACTTCAGGTTACACCATACTGCTTCAAAGGCCAGTGTTGAAAGTTTAGCTCTTTCTTTCCTGTTTGATGAGCCGCACTGCTGATTCCGTTGAGATTCAGCCCCTGTTATCACACACACCTGATAATTAAAAGTTTCAAAGGTGTTTTTTTTTTTACACAGAACAAGACACTAACATGCTGTTACAAAAAATATGCAGGAGTACCTCAGTTAGTATCTACTTCAGTTGCAACATAACAAAATGCACAGAAAACATTTTTTTCATTACTGAATATCGCACACAACAAGCCTATGTGCTTCAGGCTGCACCACAAAGCTCCAGAGTTTTACTTTTAGCAATCTTTGCTTTTGATGCATTTGAGATTAAGATTACTTGGTGGAAAGAGTGTGTGCAGCACAGGTCTAAAAATAACAAAAACCACTTAATGAATAATTGACCTTGCAGCAAAATTCAATCACGATGGTGCAACATGGTGTAACAATGAAGGACATGAAAGAACTCCATTTTACTGTTGCAGCTGTCATGATTAAGTGGTCACGACTACAGGTGTGGACATACAGTAAGCAACTGTGAGGACGTGGAAGAGACGGATGTAACCGGTGCAGTCAGTTCGTTCTCAGTGAGTTTATTGGTCAACTCTGCTGATTATAACCTCAGATTTGTGGCTAATGTTATTGGCCTGATTGTGTGAATCCATGCCAGCAAGTTAAAATGCTGGAGGAAACTCGGTGTGGTCAGTTTGGATTTTTTTTTTTTAGCAGAGACATTGACTAAATTGAAGATGAATACTGGCACAAATCATTATATCTCCTCTCTCTTCTAAATCCCATTATTCTCGTCGTATGCAGACATGAATAATGCCAACAAATTCTAGGAAATATAGTTTTTGTGTTGTGAAAGTAAAGGAGGCAGAAGCGATAATTGAGCTCATTATTCTAAAACCAACTCCCACTCACTTGTTTCAATACTAACTTTTCAACATGAACCTCCGTGAACTAAATTGTCGAAACAGTATGAAATAAGCAAGGCATTGCCAGATGGTGGTATAATGGCTCGTCGCTGAATGATTGTGTATTTGTGTGTTTGAGGAGATGTGTGAATATTATGTTTGCATATCCATGAATGGAGGTGGTCCTCAATTTAAAGGATGTGTTTGAGGGAACAAATTCTTGCTGGCATTTATTGTCCGTGAAAGAAAGAAGTTTACAGATGCTTATGTAGTGTTTGCAAGGATGTGCAATATGGGTTAATTATGCAGACAATAACATCCACTTGTTGTGTCTTGTGAGAATTTGCAGCTCTCCCACATGCAGTTGTGTCACTGTGTGGACTGATATCAGATAGACAGGAAATAGCAAAGTTATACAATTAACTGGGACATTTTGGAAAGTTAGAAAATAGTGTTTTCAAGTGATAACTTTTATCTTCCTCAGCCTTCTTCGTGAACTTTCTCTATATTTCCGCTAAGCTACATGATTCCATCTGTATTTTATTAGTGACGTCAGTTTTATCTACTTCATTAATTGATTGGCTGAATGATTTAATCATGGCTAAATCACAAAGCTATGAGATATAAGACTAAATCAAAGAGCTGCCAGGGGTGTATGTGTGTCAAAACCCACGGCGTCACATAAGGTCCCCTTTCGCATCAGTATGTGATGCACAGGGTTTGACCTTCTCATATGGGTTAGAAGGGGAAGCCTCTCTAAAAAAAATCACATTAGTAGGGAAAGTCTGTTTGAAACACTGTTTAAATTAGTCCTAAATGTTTTTGTGTGATCATGTCTGGAATCCCTCCAGTAGTGTAGCTGTCCTAGTCTGGAACAGGTCGAATGATTGAGCTGAAAGCAAAGTGTGTGAAGAATGTGGGGGAAATGCAAACACACAAGCTATGCTACATTTAGCATTACTTTTTTTCCAACAGTATTGTTTGTCCACTTGAAGTAAATGATTCCCTCCAATTTTGTCTTTATTCTTCAGTCATGTGGTTCATTTCAGTCACTTGAGTTGTTCAGTGAGACAGTACTCATCACTTGTAGGAAAGTGAGTAAACTGTAGATTTCTCTGTTGATTGACTTGATAGTCATGGCCACAAAGAGAGTATAGAGATGTAGGACATGGGGTAGAGCAGGAGAAGGTTTGCACCAGTGAAGTGTGTGTTTGTGTGTGAAGCAATTTGACCTACTGAGGACTGGTGTAAAGCACTTGGATGAGCACCAGTTTTACATTTACAGTTTTTCTCAACTACTTAGAGGCACCTAATGAAACTTGACCTTCATCATAACCTTCTTAGTACAGCAAATCTTCTCTTGCAAATGTGTCAATACTTTATTGTAAGTTTCACATGTTTTTTTCCCATCCTATTTCAAAACAGCGAACACACTTATCATACAAACTTTATTGGATTATTATTATTAGTATTCATTTTTTTTAAGCTTGACCATGATGCAAAGATAATAAAATATAATGCAGTACAGTACAATAAAATAGCTCCAGAGCTTTTCTAATTTTGGGAGCACAGCACTTTTTACTTTTTCAGTAAATAAACAGCACACACACTGGGCCATACTGAATTTCCAAATTTGTTTAATCTACATGCTTCCTGCAGGTCTTGTAGGTTTGCAAATCACCTCAGGAGAAAAGAATACAGTTGATGTTGTGATGTGCTTGTTTGCCTTTTTTGCTTAAAGTATGACTATACAGAATATACAGAAGGTATAATTAAAACACATATCCTGCACTTGAAGAGATATACAAACAACACACACACAAAAAGTGACACAGTGCACACATTCATAAACACACACGCCCCTGCATCTCACTGCACATTAATAGACATGCCAGGGAGCTGATAGGAGCGGAAAGACCATTACTCCATGTTTTATATGTTAGACTTGGGCCCACTAGCTCACTTTGATTTGACCCAGCAGCTGAAATATTGAAAATTTATTCATACACGTTTCGAAAATTCATCTTGAGACTTTACTTCTCAGAAGGCTAACTTGAATTCCGTCTGATTGGTGCCATGTTAGCTTGTGTTGCACAGCTTGTGAAAACAAATGTTGAATATTTTATCGAGTTTGTCTATTGTGTTTCAACTCTTCCACGGTACCCGTGGTATTTAGGCTGACTTTCTTAGGAGACATATAATATGTACATAATGTGGATTTAATCACAAGCTGGGGCTGTAGCAAAGGTAATTAGCATTTGTTGTTTCTCAAATATAATTTCCCACAAACTCAATTGTTTTCTGTAACAGTGGGAATTGTGCAATTTGTCCAGTCTGGACATCTCCAAACAAAACACAGCCACATTAAAGGAACAATATTCCATGATCATTTCTCTGACAACAATACTACAGCCCATACTGTATGTCCTTTGAAAATTGCATTCTGCCACAGAACTTCTCTTTCCCTTTTAGCATGTATGATCCCAATCCCACCCACTGCCCATTAGCCCAGTAACATTTTGCACCACAGGTTGCAAGACAAGAAACAAACTAGCAGGTATAGACACAGCATGTTGCAGCCTTGGAACCAACGATCAAAAGAGATATAGTCTAAAACCAAGCTGAAAAGTCTACCTGAAGAAAGTGTGAATGCTGGAGATGCCTTTGAAGGATAGAGACAGCTTAGAAGCCAGAAGGGTGGATGCTGACGTAGTAGAACGGTCCACTTAACTCTCAGACAGAGAACCAGCAACAGAACAACAGAACCAGCTCTTTAATCAGAAACCTAGGAACGCTGTCCTCAACTCATCAGACACCAAACCAAAGCCTCAAAGCCTCAATGCTTCAAACTTAGAGAGACCAGCAAACACCATGTTCACTCTAACAGATCACAAATCCTGCCACCTTCCACCTGATGACTGGGAACATTTACAGTGGTGTGAAAAAGTGTTTGCCCCCTTCCTGATTTCTTATTTTTTTGTATGTTTGTCACACTGAAATGTTTCAGATCATCAAACAAATTTAAATATTAGACAAAGATGACACAAGTAAACACAAAAAGCAGTTTTTAAATGAAGGTGTTTATTATTAAGTGGAAAAAAAAAACCCTACATGTCCCTGTCTGAAAAAGTGGCCCTGTTTAAACATAAATTAACTGTAGTGTATCACATCTTTGGAAAGCTGAGTTCAATTTCTCTAGCCACACCCAGGCCTGATTACTACCACACCTGTTCTCAATGAAGAAATCACTTAAATAGGACCTGCCTGACAAAGTGGAGTAGACCAAAAGATCCTCAAA
>JAUMHL010000011.1:12668264-12684073 GCA_032362345.1 Sandelia bainsii
TATATATTTATATAATGTGTAAGGTCTTAAACCTTACATTGTAAAGTGCCTTGAGATGACTTATGTTGTGATTTGGCACTATATAAATAAAGTTTAATTGAATTGAAAACAAGACAACCACTTTGATAAGCAATGTTCAAACGTGGTGTACACAAGATCACCGGTTAATTATTACACTTATAGTCCAACAGTCTTTCCAGTCAATGAATGAAATACAGCATGCCAGACGAATAACTGTAGCTGTACAGTTATGGTACCTGGGTATAATGTGAGGTCATGAGGTTTTTCATAAGGTTTTTAAACTCCATCCCAAATAAAGAAAAGACATAATATGGTGCTAGAAAATAATTGAAAAATAATTTGACACAGAGTGGCAGATGCTCTGGAAGCCAGGCTTGTAACTGAAAATAACAGTTACAGAAATGTTACGACCACTGTGTGAGTGAAATCAGCTTTTCAGATAAGTAATATCTTGAATACAGATCAGAGAACTTGTCAGAAACACACATACACACTGTAAGTTGTTATGTGTATATCTAAATGAATACATTGTCAAAAATGTCTAATAATGATTTTGTGTGTGAGTGTGACTTTCTCCTTACCACAAAGAAACTGCAACTGAGTGTGGTAGCAGTCTCAAAAACATTTTATGACATTTACATTTATTGTGCCACATCATGTGACAATAGTGCAGGCTGGTTTATTACAGGCTTTTGACAAAAAATATGTTGCTCTAGGTTTGTTAAGCAGAAGCAGAAAATTTCCCTTGACATGAACTTTTGTGTCATTAAGGCCCAGTGTTACAGGAAGTCTTGAATTGTATCGATGACCTTTGACCACTGATGGTTTAGAGAGACTGACAATGACAGTAATTTTCTCTGTAACGTTTATCCTTTTGTTTAGCCCACTATTTGCCACTATTTTATTTATTTTACAATTGGTTAACAGATTTGTAACTGGAGCTTGATTATTCACTTTGACCTTAGAAATTCTAGTGTCAAAAAAAAGTGTCACGTTGTGTCATGTTCACTTACTAAATGTACTGTAAATCCTGTAAGTGTTCATATTAGATTTCCTACACTTCCAGAAGAAATATTCTTTGTTTCTTTTATTTGAATGAATTTTATTTCTATGACTTTACGCCAATTACAGCATCCAGATAAAGATCAGAACTCAAATTTGGGAGCTCAGTAACAACTATCCTTGTTAGAAATAAAAGATGAGAATATGCATGCCCACAAGATAAAGACATCTTTTATATTTTTAAAGGCAACATTTAACCTACCTGCTGTAAACATGGCAAAGAAGCCCATTGATCAAACAATCAGACCTAAACCTGCTATAGTCTTCCCAGACATCCTTGACAGCCGTCACTAACAGTATCAGTATGATTGGAGTCAGAGCGATCTCTGGCTGGAAGGCCTCCACAACAGGAACAAAGTTGAGAGCAGCAAGGAAAATGAAGTAGATGTTGGCAAAGCGATGAAGCTGCTCAAACAGATTCTTGGGCAGGAAAGAAAGCAGAGAGTACTTTGTGGTCCGGGTCTTGTTGCTTTTATACAACTTCAGTAGTTGACTCAGTTCCTCATTCTCTGTGGAGGAAGGCACCACCGTCCTCTTTTTCCGCAGGCACTCCTTGGTCGAGTGAAGATGGGATGAAAACTCCAAGCTATGCATGAGTCCACTGCTCCAGTGGATTAAAACAGTTTATGTCTTCACTTAGAAGCCTTAACTACTAGCAATTCTTCTCCAGTTGTAATCTGGATTGGAAATGTGTTTATGTTCATGCTGTCCCTCCTAACTGACCATTCTGATGCGGAACCATTCCCTCTGTCTCTCCTAAGGAAGGTGTATGTAAAGCAGGGTGGGAGCCGTAGAGATTAGTGGATAGTTAACTACCTTTGTGACAGAATTCAATGGCACACCTCTAAAGGCAGTAGGGCTAGGTTCAAGTTTTATAACTGCTTCATGAGACTGATTGTATAATCAGATATTGGAGAAAGAAGGGTCATAGAGTAGAAGCAGGGATTGTGCTGTCATTGATTTCCTGAGGATCCTTCTAGGTAACAGCAGTGGACAGATCCACATATTTATTATTGAAACTGAACAAGGTATCCTAAATTATGCACACAGATTACTAAACTGTAAGTAATCTGGGGACTAAAAAGCTTTAACTTTAGTTTTTGGCATCAGACAGCCTCTTTCAAGCTCAGTCTGTACACCTTTGGTTGTCCAAACAAAGCTACAAAATCACTATAGCATAGGCAAACTGTTCTTTCAGCACACTAGACAATGCCCAAAAGTCAGGCTTTTATGCACTTTACATTTTAAGATTTTTTTGTATGTTTGTCACACGTAAATGTTTCAGATCATGAAACAAATTTAAATATTAAACAAAGATAACACAAGTAAACACAAAATGCAGTTTTTAAATGAAGGTGTTTATTATTAAGTGGAAAAAAAAAAATCCAAACCTACATGGCCCTGTCTGAAAAAGTGATTGCCCCCCCTGTTAAAACATAAATTAACTGTGATGTATCACATCTTTTGAAAGCTGGGTTCAATTTCTCTAGCCACACCCAGGCCTGATTACTGCCACACCTGTTCTCAATTAAGAAATCACTTAAATAGGACCTGCCTGACAAAGGGGAGTAGACCAAAAGATCCTCAAAAGCCAGACATCATGCCACGATCCAAGGAAATTCAAGAACAAATGAGAAATAAAGTAATTGAGATCTGTCAGTCTGGAAAAGGTTATAAAGCCATTTCTTAAGCTTTGGGACTCCAGCGAACCACAGTGACAGCCATTATCCACAAAGGGCGAAAACATGAAACAGTGGTGCACCTTCCCAGGAGTGGCTGGGAAGATGACTCATCCAAGAGGTCACAAAAGACCCCAGAACAACATCCAAAGAACTGCAGGCCTCACTTGCCTCAGTTAAGGTCAGTGTTCATGACTCCACCATAAGAAAGAGACTGGGCAAAAATGGCCTGCATGGCAGAGTTCCAAGACGAAAACCACTGCTGAGCAAAAGGAACATAAAGGCTCGTCTCAGTTTTGCCAGAAAACATCTTGATGATCCCCAAGACTTTTGGGAAAATACTCTGTGGACTGACGAGACAAAAGTTGAACTTTTTGGAAGGTGTGTGTCCCATTACATCTGGTGCAAAAGTAACACAGCATTTCAGAAAAGGAACATGACCTGTGGCATGACCTTAAAAAGGTGGTTCATGCACAGAAACCCTCCGATGTGGCTGAATTACAACAATTCTGTAAAGATGAGTGGACCAAAATTCCTCCACAGCGATGTAAAAGACTCATTACCAGTTATCACAAATGATTGCAGTTGTTGCTGCTAAGGGTGGCCCAACCAGTTATTAGGTTTAGGGGGAAATCACTTTTTCACACAGGGCCATGTAGGTTTGGATTTTTTCCCCCCTTAATAATAAACACCTTCATTTAGAAACAGCATTTTGTGTTTACTTGTGTCATCTTTGTCTAATTTTTAAATTTGTTTGTTTATTTCTATTTGTACATATTTTCTTAACCTGTACCAAGCAGACTTGACTCTGTTCTGGCCTGTAGATGTCGGCGCTAAGGAAACTAACTATGTTGAGGTAACACCCGGCCTCCTATCTTAAAATACACGACAGTTGATTTCCTCTCTTCTAATGTTTGTTTTGGATGTAGCTGGCACTGTGACTAACAATTGTTTTCAGAAACTGAGGCAGAGGCCAAGATGACACAAATTGTCTTTTTCCAAAAACAACAGTGCAGATTTCTAAGACATTTAATCTACAATCATATGAAACAGATTAAGCAGCTAGAAACTATAAACTCTTGATTTTCCCTTCATAAATGTTGATTATCAGATAGTTTGTCAGTGCATATTCCATTAATGGGTTAAGTGTTTCAGAAGCTGATTGTATTCATCTCACAATGAGCATTTACTAATTAGTAAATTGGGCGAAAATGACTTTTTTACAACATCACAGCTGTAAAATATAAAAACAAAAGGCCGATATAGACAAGGTGAAGTCAAAGACATAGGGAATTCAGATAATCTGAAAGACTGAAATGCAACAGCATTGTTATAGCAGCATGTGGAGGAGAAATCTAAATAAAGACGTTGCAGAAACTATTCTCTGTCCTTTTCTTGAGTATTTACACCCTAATGATCTCTCCTCCTCTGTAGTACAAGTACATCTGAACCATGAAATGTGACTCTGTTTTTCACTGTCAGTGGACTGACAGCTCTGTACAACATCACATGGTGGAGAACAGACTCTCTATATATTGTTGCTGGCTTTGGGAGGGACTGAATCAGTACATTTAAACCACACTGCTTCAAGGTCATAAGGAAAACCCATCTCTACAAACTGCCTCTTTTTGTTCACAAAATAATATACGTTGAACAGCGGAGCTCTGAGTATATCTCTGTTCATCGACCCAGCACGACCTCTCCTCAATCAAATTATTTCACCATCTACCTCTGTATTAATCTTGCTGTCTTTCTTATCTCTCTTTATCGCCTCGCTCTATCCATTTGTCGCCTCTCTGCATTCCTCTGTCTTGATCTATCTGTCTGTCAGGGCGACCCTTCCTCTGCCGCATCTCTGTTTCTATCCATCTGTCTGAATCGGTCTCTCTTCTGGGGGACATGGGCCTAGTCAAATCGATCACATCATCCCATCCGTGTCACCCTTGCAAAATTCAGATCTCTCTCTCCCCTTCTCCATGTACACCTCTGGCTGTATGGACAAGACCATCCATCAGTCTCTCTCACATATACACACGTTGCTCGACATACAAAGGTGTTCCACACTGCATCTGTCTACTCGTCTCTTGTATCTGTCTTTTGCATCATGTATTTCTTTCTTTTTTATATCTGTCCGTCCATCTGTCTCTGTCTGCCTCAGTTCAGACACATCCCTGTCTGATGTTTGTGTTTCCAAGACGATGCAGTAAAACAGTTCTGTTCCATCTCTGTCATTGTGCCTGGCAACGCTCCACTGCTTCATTACCACGGCAACAGAAAACTGTTGCCTTTCATTACGGCACTTATTAATGCCACATGCACAGATATACACACGCTGAACTAGAAAGGCAAGAACCACATGTATGTGCAGACATGCACACAGCCATGGTTACATGCAGAGGAGGAGAACAGAGTGCAGGATGCTACCACACACACACACACTCACAGAAATGACAAAAGAGTGATGCTCAAGCGTGAATGTTAACTTGCCATATAATTGTCCAGCCATATTGGAACCACTTCCTCAGTATGTTACATATACAACAAACTGCAGGGCATGGACTACTGGGTTCAACTTAACAGCATTAAGCGCACTTCAGTGCCTTGGTAGGGCCTCAACAAATGATACACACTGCATGCACTGGTGAGTCTAAACTAAAGGCTCAGTCCATTGGCTAGCCAGAGGCTGAAGCAGCCCCCCACAGAGCACGCAAAACATATCGAGGTGTTTTTCTGTTCTCAAGATAAAGAAGGAGTGATATATTAAAAAGAAAGAAAACATTGTTTGTTATTGAGATTGTTCTGACTAGAGGGGATACCGTACGTGACATATGTCAATCAGGCATGTTCAAGGAAAGTCACTTTCAAATGTCTCAAATGAGCAGATGTGACAGGTTTTTCAACTGTATGTAAGCAGATGAAAAGCCTAATACAAAACAAAACATAAACTAATAATTGACAGTATATTTGTATTGTCTTGAACTGACAGACAGATGTGTTTTTCTCAAGAAGGTGAAACTCCTTCAGGGTGTGTATTAAGTCGATGATACCGCTTTTACACAACTCAGCGGTCAAGTTAGTTGTCACTTTTTACCTTTTTGCTTGGCTGGACAGTATGAGCCCTGCCAACGGAAATTGGCTGAAAACCATTGCAACCTGAGATTACAGGTGTCAAACTACCTCAACTGGCTGACAACTGTAACAAGCAGGCTGTCAGGAGAGCTAAGGCTGCCTTGAAATCAGCCCCCCCACCCTATTCATGAGGGGTTAGAGTGATTCCCCTTAAGGCTCGGGTTGAAAAAAATGCCAGATCCCATAGGTGGAGGCTACACTGAAAGTGCAATATGCAGGTGGGTGACAAATTAAACAAAAGTTCTGAATAAATAAATAGAGAAATATGATGGATGCACACAGCTCCTGACTGGAGGCTGAACAATTTGTGTATAAAAATAATGTGTTTCATACAGTATATTAAGCCTTTACAATCACCAGATCAAAACCTGACTGAACAGAAACAACATAAAGCATTGTCTTCTGCTATTATTAGCATCAAATGTGATATTACACCATTTTTTATTTTCAGAAGAATGGTGTCCACCCGCAGAGCACAGTACAACCTGCATTTTAGAGGCTTGCATTTGCTCAGCATCTTCCTAAGACACTTTGTGTGGTTTTCCATTTATCTGTATTAGGGTGTATCCTGAAAATTAATGTCAGGTCCTCTAAAATGATAGAGCAGCCAATTCCTACAGTTCAAAGCCTAATAGTCTTTGTTTACTTTGTTCAAATGCACGTAAATCACTATACATACAGTACTGCTGTGATGTTCAGTGCTGCATCTTATTGTCTTCAGTGTTTCCTTCGCTGCTGCTTTAAGCCGTTTTGTTCAGAGTTTATAGCTCACCAGTCACCGATTTGCAAATGACTTATCACATCATGATTTTTTTTTTCTTTCCAGTGGCTTTTGTAGTCTCTGAATATGTTTTAGCGAGGAAGCAACCTGTATCACGGCGGAGCTGACAGATGCAGTCTCAGTCAGTTTGAAGATTCATTGTTAAAGATTTATAGTTCTGTTTTGGATCCTAGACACTAACAAATCTTTTATAGAACTCCCTTTTGTAATGTAGAAAACATTTGATTTAGGAAGTTGTTTTTTCATCTGCAGCAACCTATGCGGGTTAAAATGACAACATAGCTTGGTACGGATTACATCAGCTAACTATCATCAACTTTTTAATGTTTAAAATAAACTTTTGGTTGTTGTCTAGTTACTGGGATGTACTGTGCTGAGCCAAAGAGCCATTGCAAAGGAAAAGAAACAGCGATACACAACCACAAGTGAGTATACTTTTGTACTTTTGAGACCATTAGGATGATGACTTTCCTTTAGGAAATTAACCTGTCACATAAATAATCCTGTATTGATGCATTCAGTATTTGAATCAAGTAATTTATAAATAGTTCAGATCTATTATACATTTTTTCAGCATGATTTCTTTAGCTGTACACCTCCATTCACATTGTAGATACAGGTTAGAAAAAATGGAGCTGAGGTTTTGTACTTTCAGTATATGACTTAATTTGCATTCCTCCTCTGTGTTTTTTCATCCTTATGTTTTCATGCTGGTTTTGTGTTTTATGAAACTCGTTTAGTGCATCTGGCTGCCAATAGGCCCGCTAATCAGGTACAAGCTATTCAAACAGGCTCTGATACAAAAGACAACAGCATGTGGTGAAATGTGCTCTCATTTTCTCTTTTCTTCAAAAAAAAAATGGTGACAGGCAGAAATAAATGTTTCTGTGGTATAATCAGTTTTCGATCCATAGTACAACTTTGAGCCAAACCACAGCATTTGACTCTGCTGAGATACTTTCCTTCCTGAAATAAACTGCAATCGACAGAACCTGTCAGCAAAAAATACATCTATATCTCTCCCTTTTTAAACAGTGATTAGTAACTGTTTAAAAAAGGGAACTGGCCAACAGCAGCAGTGTGGTTGTTTTTTTTATTAATCTAAGATCCACTGCAGGGCAGGAGGCTTTCCAGGTCACCAGTTTAAGAATCTGGGTCATGGGCTTAAAACATTTAAGTACCCATGTCAAGAAAAATCCCAGACTGAGGCTTTAATAGTAGCTTTAGTATCACTTCCACCCCAGTGGCTGACTGGGGCTTCATGCCTGCTTCCATTCCAACTCCATGTATTCTGCATCAGTGGGTTGGCTTCATTGAGACACATTTAATGTGGCTGTTGCATAGTTCCAGCCTGAATTTCAGGAGGTTTATCTCACATCCTTTCAGCCATTCTCGTCCTTACTCCATGGTTGACAAGGGACTCGTGTTGTGTTTGTTTTCCAGCTGGGTGTAATTCAGCATCGATAGCACTTGTCTGTGATCTGTTGATCTTCCTTGGCACTGGTAAACCAATGAGATAACCTCTCTCATGTGTCACTTCTGGCAGGCAATAGTCACTGGAGCTGGTTTCAGGAAGTTGTTTTCAAAGTTTGGGTACAGAAAAAAAGTGGCAGGAGAAGATTAGTCCCAGTCCCAAGTAAATCCAGTGAAACTAGAGAAAAGGGTTTTCTGCTTTTTTGTTTTATGTATTCTCAAGGCAATGTAACACAAGGCAGACTGTGAGTTTATGAGGTAGGACTCAAAAGATGAGATTTTTGCTAGATAAACTAAACGAAATGAATTACGTCTGCCAGGTAAGAAAATCCCAGTGCTAAATACTGTAAAACAAAAACTTCTATACCACAGAACCTTCTTAGTTGTAGCTTCAGTCGCATGGAGGTTTTCTGCTGAGAAGTTGGCTTTTACAGCTGCACGGCTTTATGCCTGCCATTGCTAATATTATATGGCAGGTGTGAAAAAAAAGATCCATGTTAGCCCCAAGTTAAAGTAAAAAAAAAAAATGTCATTGCAGAATTATGACTCAGGCATAAAGCAGACAGTTATGAGCTTTATGAGATTCATGAATAACGTTTATTATCCTGGAACAACCCATTTCCTCCAACTATTTTTTGGAATGCTTTGAGCTCGTACCCACACACACACACACACATCTGTGTTGTGCTATTACTGCTTTTGGCTGTTGTGCTGTAAGCATAGATGAATTACTGAATGAGCCTACTGGCACAAGGCCAGTGGCCTGAGAGGTCAGGGGAGCCTTTGTATGAAGTGACTTCTAATATTGCTTGTTAGAAAGTCCCAGGGCTTGTTTAAAAGATGCATAATGTCCAAAAAAGACAAAAAGCAACCAAAACAGATACTGTCTGTCTGTCAGTCTAGGGGTCCAACACTGGAAGGGTGGGGGTCTTCTACCGTTTTGTGCCCATTGTTCCTTTGTCTCATAATAAGTCCATGGCTGTCAGGACACAAGGGCTGGTGCGAAGGCATGAGAGCAGCATGCTAGCAGTGGCCTTACTAGATACTGAGGGACAGGTGATCATGAAAAGACATTTTAAGGAAACTATCATTGTTACTTTACAGCATGTTTGTTCTTTAGAGAGAAAGCGAGTGTGTGTGGGTGTTAGAGACAGAGAGAGAGAGAGAGAGGTGAGACTTGGTAAGTGATACAGGACAGAGCCTCACCACTGGGGGAGCCCGCTACCTCTCCTTCTCTTCACTATCTTCCCTCTCTTTCTTACACACAAATAGGAAGGCCTCATCACTTTCCCCTCGCTGCTCATCAATCATATCCTTCATTCCTCGATCCCCACTCTTTCACAGTGTACTCTCTTTCCTGTCTTTCCCCCTCTCACACTTCCCACAACCAGCCTCAATTCTCTTCTCCAATTTCATGAAGCATCTCATGCCTCTCTTGTCTTGTGCTGCGTGCAAGAAGAAGAGCAACGTAACTTACACATCCAGATATAAAACAGACCAAAAAAAAGGAACAAGTGGAGGCACAGAGAGATGAGGTTAAAGGAGACCAGCTTTTAGCACCAATTAAAACATGATTAAAAGCACAAGCCAAGCATATTTTTGTAAGACAAGTATGACTTTCTTGTTAGGGAATGTATTTTTAATATATATAAATATCTACACGTACAGTATATGCCATGAAGAGTATGAAGTCTACACAACTGATATGAGATTTTTCTCTCTGTAGCTGTGATGACAGTCAGTTCCTGAGAGATAGAGAAAATACTCGTGAGACAGGAACACTTCAATAATTTGTTAGACGTTAGCCTGGTATGTTTTGTTTTGGGTAAGTGCCAGACTCCCTGAGGTACACTAGCAATCAAATATGAACATGACAACACAACTCTGCTTCAATATTGAGGCCATCTTCTACAGCCTTTTTTGACTCAACAGCATCTTTTAAACGGATTCACAACAGGATTTAAGTGTAATCTTCTAAAAATGTAAAAAAAATTTAAATACTGAGGACAATTAAGCTGGTGCGGTATTTGGCTGTAGGTTCTGAAGCACCCATGGAAGCTTTCTCTGTGAAATCTTGAAATGCCAGGACCATGAAGACACTGCCGTCTTCGTTATCTCAGCAAAGTGGTATTGCTGTGGAGAAAACTTTGTGCTCTGTTCCCTCTCGGTGCAGTTATTTCCCTGATGTGTTAGACATCAGTAGCTGCCTTGAGTGCCACTGTACAGATGCTTTTGAATTCTCACATACTTTCCGTCTTCTATAGAAACACATGTCAGGTTTTTATGACTTTTACTGAGTTTGTTGCTTTAAGCTTTGTGAGCTGTTGCACTGCAATTGTCTTGTTTTGAAGCAGGTGCATTTAACAGATGGATTCTCTATTTCTGAGTTTCATGAGCTATTAAGATGAGAGAACCAGACAGACACGCTGAATAACTGCCTTGATCGGCCCATTATTTCTAATAAACAATACCTGTCACTCTTAAGAGGTTAGACAGCTTTTCACGCTTTGTATATTGCATTGAATACATGTCTTATAAATTCTATGGCTTGAAAGAGTTATGTAAAATGGCGGGATTGTGGACAGGCCATCATTTTCTAAGAGAGGCTCTTGGCTTCACATGTTGAGATGCTGACTTCAATCTGAAGGCGTTAGCATCAGCCACAGCGTTTCTCCCATACACACTGGAAGATGTTGATGTCACCTGCAAACCACCATGATATCAGTGTCACTGAACTGACTACTCCCTGCACTCTAGCTCCGTCTTTAGTATCCTGCTGCCTTATTGGCATTGTATGCAGCTGACACAGCTGACCTCTAGTTGCCGTATACATTTTGACAATTGTCTGTCTGGAGCAAAGGAGGTTTTATGAAAAGGCTTATGTGTGTTTTGGCTGAAGGGAGTCAGAAATTGTGTTTTTTTCTCTTCTAATTTGGAGGACTTGTTACCTTCTTCCTTAAGCAGAGACTTTGTGATAAATTCAGACAGGAATCACACACATATAGTTTTAAGTTAGTCAACAATATGTTTGATTTGTTGTTAGAATGACTCGAATTTGAATTTGTCTTGGAGCTGGAGTAAAGTGTAATATATTCAAGTTTTGCGTACCAAATGGTTAAAGAAACTTGCTCGTGAAGTTATTCATTCGTGCAGCACGCGCTCAGAATTCTAGTGACCTGCATCCTAAAGTTTTATCTACTGGGTTGTGAGGTTATTGAAATGAGGGTGTTTAATTTACCACAGTCAATATTAGCCTGCAGCCATCTGACAATATGTGGACTGTTGCCAGTTTGTGAACATGTGAACATCATGTGTGTGTAGGCTACATGCAAGCAGTAGGGATTGGCATTTGTTGACAGTTTACTGAATATTGGGTTCTAACACTGACCCTGAGCTGATGTTTTTTCCACAGTTAGCAAATAAAACAGAGTTCGAACAGAGTTTGCTCTCCACATTTCTCCATAACAGAGACAAAACCCAGGGTTAGTCAATGAAAGAGTGAACTATCCACAATATGCCAAGGTCTACTTTTGAGTTTCATTCAAAATGCTTGACTGATGGTCAATGTATTTACATTTATTTAGCCAGTGCAATAGTAGAAAAACATTAAATTCTAAAAAAAAAAAACAATATTGGAAGATATTAATAATGAGGAATACAGGAGTCAGAATATCCTGAACACATGACTTATATTTGAACACATCATAGTGAGAGGATCAGTAGGTGGATGGAGTTTGAGGTGTGCAGGGTTGCTGGACATCACTTTGAGTTTTTTTATTTTTTTATTTCATTACTCAACTTGGTTTCCTTACCCCACACACTCTACACTGCACGTTACTGTATAAATAACCTCTACTGGCTCCATTTCAAAGGGAAATACCAAGAAACGGATTCAAATAATCTGTTCAAACTGAATTTCCATTCATCTGACTGAAGAGCTGTATTTCTGTTCAGGACACGTTGTGTCTGATGTCAGATTCAGCTTCACCCGAGCTAGTTGCTAATTTTTTAACTGATCTAACAGAAATCTCTGAAGGTACTGCATGTTTTGGCTTCAAGGTACAGGTTACCTTTCAACTCCCTTCAAGCCAAATAGCACCCCGAGAGAGCCCTTCTGTCTGAGCCACAGTGTGGACTGGTGACCAAAGGAGACCCATGGACTGTGCAAATTACTTTGTTATAGCTCTTTTTGAAGTCTGTTTCTGCAGTCATGAAAGTTATCATTTCTACATAAGTTGTTGGTTACATTATATATGCACATATTATCAAAAGCACAATTCCTTTTATGTCACTGGTAAAATTAAGAGTTTCCACTGAAATAAGATAATGTTACATTCTTCTGAGGAGTAGACTTTTTTTTTAGAATTGATTCAAGTAAAAACTTTAGACCTTCAGTCTGGCCTCATCAGAGTCGAACAAGTCAGACTGAGGCTCTGTTAGCAGTATTTGTTTTATTTCATTTCATTCAGATTGGAATTTGGATGGGATACAACAACTGGCTAAAGCTATTACAACGATGTCTTCATAGTGTGATTTTTAAAGTGAGTTTTATTACACAGCTTTAGTTTTTATTACTAAAGCTTTACAACAAGACATGCTTAAATTAGTAGATTTGTTACAACACTATTATGAGAAGATAGAAGTCACTGAAATCAATACAAAGAAGCTCCTTACAATGCAGCGAGTGTTTCAAACCAAATCCAGCACCCTGAGAGTGTACACTAAGCAGAATGAGAAAGCAGAGGACTAGTGAGCGTCAGAGTCGCTATTCAGAATGAAACAACACAGATCCATGAGCATAGCCCCAAGTGATGATGTGCTTTGTGAATACCTCAAGCATCAGAAATCTCAGGAAGAAGAGGAGCAAGAACAGAAAACATCACGGAAGGACAAACGCCTGCACGGCGTGTAGCACTGGCAGATAGAAGGAGGGGCTGATAATAAAAATCCTAACAGAAACTGGGCAAAGCTGGACTGAAAGACAGCACAGAGGCACTAACCATGGCTGCACAGGATAAGCTCTAAGTACAAATACTTTTCCAGTTTTAGAAGCACCTTCTGCCCCTTTAGACACCAAACCACCACCATTATCTTTACAAAGAAATACTTGAACTTGCTCACTTCCTTTTGAGCTTTGCTTTAGTACTGTCATAAGTCTTAACACAGGTGATACCAGCAGGAGATCTGAGTTGTTCTCCTTCAAAACTGGTTCAGGGAAAAGAAATTCTTGCTATTCCTGTGATGCTCTTAATCAAATCTACTCAAACACAACACACAACCAGTCAATACATCAGGGAACATGAGCAAAATGGGGATGTGGACCACCTGAAACTATTTTAAGCATGCTCAGCGAACCCCTACCCACTGCATATATTCTCAGATGTGTGAGCACAAAATTCAACAAAGTAGGAGATCTCAGCAGACAGTCCGACCTGTTGGAAATCACTGTACTGTAGTTTTGATGATTCTCAAACATGAATGTAATTACGTTCTTCTTCTTTACGTTCTAAAGCAAACAGTATTATGCAGAGTAACAAAGCTTAAATTATAAATGTGGAAGAGGTGGAAGTACCAAAGTTCACAAAATCAGGATTTGATTATGAATCTAAGAGCAATAAAATGCAAGAGAATTTAAAAACTTGAAATACACTGTTGTAACAACAACCAGTGGTCATTCTGTACTATTACAGCTAAACAGACATCTGCATTTTGTGAATAAACATTGCAATGTGTAAGATTTTACAAGTTCTACAACTTTAACGCCTTTAGAGTAAGTATAAGAGTGCCCCTACATACAGAGGCAGGTGTTTGTTGATATTGCACCCGTTTTGATATCAGGCGCCAAAATGGCAGCTGGTAATGCTTATTTTCCTCTTAAATGATCAGAAAAGTTGGACAACAACTGTGCAAACATGACCGGATTATGACCGTGCAAACAACACGATTTGGTTGGGATTAGGCATAAAGACATCTGTTCAGGCACTAGATAAACATAGTAAAGTTATTTAAAATGTTGCTTTTTAGCCTTAAGAATGGGTGTTTCCTTAGCTTCACATGGTGTTCATCACATGACAAACATGACCTTCAGACCATTCATCACAACAACAACATCAACAGAAAGATGCCTTATGCTGGACTCAAACTCCAGTCTCCTGTGTTAAAGTCCTGTGCTTTGTTGTACCAGCCATCTACCCCAACCTCCCTCGTCCTCCTCCTCCTAACAAGCTTTTAGGGTATTAATAGTTGGTCACCATGTGATATTCAGTTCAGCTGCTAAATGTTGTCAAACAGTAAAATGTATGTGTTGATCATATTGTGCTGCTGTTACAAACGACCTACATTGTTGCTTTTCACAGGAGGACAGTCTTGCACGATTTTGAAGGATTTATTATTAGAAACTGAATATAGTATTCATAATTATGTTTTCATTAGTGTAGGACTGTGTGTTTTCTTTAGCTAAGAATGAGCTGTTTTCCCTTTAATCTAGGCTGCCTTGCTGTGATAACATCTACAGTGCCTGTAAAGGGACAGGGAGTGGATTTAGGGCAGTCACAGAAATAATGACAAACATTAAAACCCTTCAGGTGGTATTAATGTTGTGGCTTATCAATGCACAATACTGTTCATTTTTTGTGCCAGCCTTTTAATATAACCTTAAGTCAACAAGTAGCCCTCTCCATTTAAACAGAGCGGATGTAATCCAATAATAATATAATCATGTCTAAAGTACACACAGATTAACATTAACCCTTTCATAAAGGGAAGTGTGTGCTGGTCAGACAATAATGGGTCAGCCAGGCTGGATGGTCTTTATAAAATAATAGCGACTGTTTTCATCTCCAGTCCTTTATAATGTAGAGATAAGGCTAGAGACAAAAATTGCTTTTAATAAAAATAATAACCAACCATTATGGCCCATTATCACTTTAAAAACACGAGGGACTGTCTGTCTTCATGGAGAGTTTTTTCCCACTGAAGTGTTATGTATCACCTCCCTATTATAACGATGATTTCTTTGAATTGTTAGTGTTGTAATATACAGTTATTTTCTGTATCCACTTCAGCCTCACTTTCTACTTGAGTTGTTAATTACCTGGGATGACTTCTGACAGCTGTGAGACCACAGTTGTGAACTTTCACATCCAGCTGCATTTATAGCTGGGGGGGTTTTCAAGCAACAAAAAGTTGCAGCACTCAGAAGACAACCTGTCTTGTGGCTGTTTTACAAAAGCCGATTATTGCATTTGTACACAAAGACAAGTGTAGAAAAGAAGACCTTGTGCCGTGATCCTAAGTAACTGACACCAAAAGCAGATATTTACTATTTCACAGCTTAAAAATGTTCTGTGATGTGCAATTTTAGGTTAATACTTGGACATTTCTTGATGTCTTTGGGATGACAGACGTGCAGAAGAATAAGATAACTATACCACAGAAAACAATAATAGTACTACAACTTGTATGTACTGTATGTAACAAGTATTTAACAGTACTCTGTTTGCCTAGTATACATACACTACTCACAAAAAGTTGGGGATATTCGGCTTTCAGGTGAAATTTCAGAATGAACCTAAAATGCACTATAATCTTTACATGTGAACTTAATGTGACCTTCCCTAAACTTTTGAATGCACATGTCCAACTGTTCAATGTTTCAGTACTTT